>JAGXJF010005624.1:0-94298 GCA_019208055.1 Stipa capillata | reverse complement strand
TGAAAGGGATCTCAGGAGTCGACTAGAGGGGGGTGAATAGGTCGGCTCTAGAAATTAAAATGCCTAATGGGTTTCTCTTCTGGAGATAGGTCAATCCTAGAGAAAATATATGCAACTGATGCAGGTAACTGAGACTCAGCAAGATATATCAGATAAACACCAGACACTCAGATAGTAAACTCAGCTGATGTAGAGCAAGTATATTCAGAGCTAACTGAGTCTCAGGTGTGAGAATCAGGTGAGTGCATCAGATGACGTGAACAGGAAGGTACTAGCTTTAGCAGGAGCTAACTGAGTCTCAGGTGAGGAAACTCAGTTAGTGTGCAACAAATAAAGGTGCTCTAGTGATCTAAGCATACATAGATATCAGAATAAGTAAGAGCAGATCACAAGACAGAAGGTAAAGCACACAATGATTTGTTTTACCGAAGTTCCTACTTCTTGCGAAGCAGTACGTCTCCGTTGAGGAAGCTGTTCTCACAGCCGGCACCAAATCGTGCTCTTTCCTCGAGTACCTTTCTTGTGTGGAATCCTTTTATCTTACTGCTGCAAGACAGCAGACCCGAATCGCCCTCACAGACTCTTGGTGGCAGCCACACAAGACTTGGCTTGCTCACCAACTCCAAGAGCACTCCCACTCTTGGAGGAACCAGTACCTCGAAGGTTACACCTGAAGGACTAAGTAACTCACTCTCACGATGGATGCACGCAGGCAACACTCACTTGGAGACCTAGAGCTCTTTCTTTCTCAACAGGTTGCTTTCGGGTTAGAGGCAAAGGTTAGGTAAAGGTTCGAGGTTGAAAACCTCCCCAGGTTCCCTATTTATAGGGTCCCTGGCAGCTAGTCGTTACCCTCATGCCACGTCAGACAAAGAGCCACCAGACCTAACCTATCTGAGACTCAGCTAACGTGCACCTCTGGTAACCTACTAGCCACGGCTGAGCTACCCACCTGAGTCTCAGATGCCAAACTCAGGTGGACTCGGTTGCCTCAGGCACACCTGAGCACAACTCTGGCCGGCTCACTACAAGCCTACAACTGACCGGAGAGCAATGACCTCGCCACAGTCCCTGACCAGCTCGCTTAGACCCTTGGCACTGGTTCGAAGCTTCTTCACCGAAGATGACTGCCCTTGTAGACGCACAGCGAACCCTTGGTCCTGATCCACCAGCTTCCTAGCTCCTCCAGGACTTATCAAGCTTGCATTCACGGCCCTTGAACTCCATCAAGCAACCATCACCTCGCTTGCCCTCGAGCATAGCCTCGGCTTCCTCGCAACTGTGCCTCAGGAGCCTAGCTCAGCTGGTCCTTCTGACCTTCCCAGTTCCTTGCTCTTTTTAGGGCTCATCATCAACAGTTGTCTCACTTCAGCTTTCACCTGTCCATCTAATCCCTGTTCACACTCATTGCAAGTATTAGACACAGGCGAGGATTGCCAATAACCATCAAAACCAAACTCTGGGGCAAGATAGCCATCCTTCCAAGCTCCATGGGAGTGGATGCACTTTCATCGTCCCCGCGTCCGGATCCCGAAGGAGGCGCGCGGCTGCGGCCGAGCTGCGCCCCCACGTCCGCTGCTTCCTCCCCCCGTTCGGATCCCCAAGGAGGTGCGCGGCGGCGGCCGGAGCTGCTCCCCCCCACCCCCGCGTCCGGATCTGGAAGGAGGCGCGCGGCGGCGGCCGGAGCTGCTCCCCCCCACCCCCGCGTCCGGATCTGGAAGGAGGCGCGGCGTGGCGGCCGGAGCTGCTCCCCCCCCACCCCCCACTCTCTCTCGCGGTACAAAATCCGTACCTCCGGCGATGGGGCAGCGCGCGACGGCGACCTCGGCCGTGGTGCGGCGTCCTGCTCGTCTCCAACGGATCCCGAAGGTGGCGCGAGGGAAGGCTCCGGAGGGAGCGGTTTGCGTTTGGACGATGTGGGCGCGTTGTCCAGCCCTGGACAATGTGGAGCGGAATTTGGACGATGTCTACCGATAGACCATGCGTTGGACCATCTGCTGGGGACGATTTTTCCAGTGTCGTAGTCCAAATATGGTTTAGACTATGGGATACACTATCTGCTAGAGATGCTCTAACTGTTTCAGTGCCAGGGTTCTGTGTCAACGACGATGATATGGACAATTTTAAACACACGCAGATATGAACAATTTTTTCATCGGCTTCTAATCAGCTCTGCGCCTCGACTTCGTTTTGAGCGTTGATCCGTGCTCTACTCCGGCGACTGTTCTAGTGCTAGTTGTACACGTCATCATTTCGCTTCATCTCTGTTAATGATCTGCCGTCTCAGTTGATCATCGTTTTAATTACCAACAACTGGTTTGTTTTTGTTGGAGATAAGAGTTTTGAGCCATTGTGCCTATTTTGACGGTGCCATTAGGGCATCTATCATTGGCGTTTTTATAATGATCCGTTCGTCTTCTTCAAATTATAATAGATGAAGTCTCGAGATAAATTGAGTTTAATTTATGGCCACTGATTTTCAGTTCAAGATATTGAGATGTTTTCATATCTATTTTGCTGCTTGCTGAGTTATATTGAGGAGGCATTGAGTAAATAAAAAAAATTCTTCAAAGTTAAGGAGGTTTTATTATTTCAGCCTGATGGTAGCCAGCATGTACTCTCCGGAGTTTTGCTGTTTTGCAAGTGAAGGTTTTGCTCCAAACTTAAGTTTGAGATGGAGAAATTAGGTGCAAGAAGGAATAAGTTTCTGTATAGATACTACAACATTTAGTACTAGTCTAGCACATCTAGTTATCTTCGCTTAGTCAGAGGGGTTTACTGCAGAGTCTGTTTCTACTCCATTAACGGTACAATGAGAGTTCCTTTCATCTAGGTAGTTATTTTATAGGAGCAATGATATCATGTATTTTAGTTACTTTATACAATTGGCAGTTTGATGTGATGTTCACACGTGCAAGTTGCTCTCCAATGAGCATTGTTTGTCGAGCTTTGTGTTCTAGGTGGAGCATCTTAGATTCTATGATATGAGTTCTTTAGTATGTTTATCGAGCACCACAAGTGATATGTTGGCTTGCGTCGTCTGATTATTGAGCATTTGTTATTAAGTTGCATCAGAGGTCACTTGTACAAACAAAGACTTTTACTAGGTTATGAATTAATGGAAACCTAGGTTTGTTGATCTGCTTTGTTAATAGCTGTGTGTTTGGACCTACTGCTGATTTGCTTAATTTAGTTTCAACAAAAGCGTTTTTGACAAAACCATTCTAGTCTTTATTGTTAAGATTAGTCCTATGGACTTTCGCATACAAGGTGATTATGTTGATTTGACAAGACGAGTTCATTGCTTTCTTCAACTACTCAACGGATTTTGGCTTAAGGTAGAGATGGTGGAAAAGTGATCCGAGTTCAGGTTACCGTATTGGACACAGTGTAGACCTAGCACGGAGCGGCATAGGGCCTGAGTTGGTACACCGACACAATCGTGGACAACTTATTTTCTTGTCCATCAATAACTCTGTTCCATGCCCTATATATGTATCCCAGTAGTCACAGTTTAGATGAGAAAGCCATATTGATTAGCATATTAGATGGTCTCAAGTCTTATGCATTATAATACTCCTCCTATATAGTAAGATTATATCTTCGTGAGTTCATATTTTTTTTGCTAGAGTTTTTCACGGTTAAAATCGTTGCCTCCCATTTTTCGTTTGATCTACCAGTTGCCGTACTATTTTATAACAATGAGAAAAGTTCTGAATCTATGCCAACTAAAGAGAACTCTTAACAAACTCCCTAAAAGCCAAATCAGAACAGTTTATATGTATAACATATCTAGCAGAAACAAACTGATTGAAGCATCAGAACTACTTCGGACTTCCTCGGAAAGTCAGAAGAGAACAGAAGCATCGCTCGCAAGCATTTATTCCACGTATTATTAACCAGCATCGATCAGTTCTTCGCTGGTTGTTCAGGTGCCTTATCCGCCGGACTCTCGGTTGCCGCTGGGGAAGCTGCGGCAGCACTGCCACCCTCCGCAGGCTTTCCGCCGTCGGCCGTCGTCTTCTCGCCCTCTCCAGCTGCCTGCTTACCGTCCTTCTCCAACGCCTTCGCGTCTTTGCCGCCATCTCTCTTGGCGTCCTTGTCGCTGCCGCCGTCCTTGTTGTCCTCCTTGGCCGGCGGGGGCGGGGGCACCGTGTGCGGCGGCGGGTTCTGCTTGAGCCTCGCGAGGGCCTGGCGCATCCGGGAGAGGTCGGTGGGCTTGCCCGGCTTGGGCCCCTGCACCACCACGATGTCGGGTTTCTTCTCCTGCTCCTTCTTCCTCCTGCCGGCGCCCCTCTTGTTATCCAGCCCCGGGATCTCGTGCGGCACCAGCTCCGCGATCGCCTTCCAGTACTGCCTGTCCGCCTGCTTGTGGAACTTGTCTTGGTTCGCCAAGAACAGCTGAATAGCATACATATGTGCATTTGAAGAATACCCTAATTGATGGAACAAGATGTGTTCGTGCATTACCTTCTCCCTGTCTCTGTTCTGGGTCCGGTTGGTCTCGCATTTGAGCTTGCGCTTCTCCAGGAAGGATTTCTTGAACTCTTCGGCTTCCGCAATGATCTCGCTGCGTCGCTCCCTCTCCTTGCGCTCCTTCTCCTCCAGCATAATGGCGTTTTGGCTGCAAGATCACGGCAACCAATTAATTTCAGAAATCTTCAGTTCAGAGACCGCAGAAAAGGCGACCATGAAACCGGTGATGCATGGATCAAGGAATGTAAATGACTTGAGAGCTCAGCGTGCACGGTGTCCTAATCCATAGGATCAAGAGATATAGCGGAGAGGAGCACTCACCGGCGCCACTCACGCCGAAAGATGCCCTCCTCCCTCATGGCCTCCGGCGGCGGCAGGACGGGCCCGTCGTCGGCCGCGCCGACGAACACGTCGTCATCGATGCCACCACTGCCGAACCCGGCACCAGTGCCGCCATGCCCCATGCCACGCATCACGTCCTCGACCCCGACGTACCCGTAGGAACCGGCGCCGTTCGAGTCCGTAGGCACGCCGAAGCCGCCGTACCCGCCGCCGATGCCTCCGTCGCCCGCGACCCCGGCGAGGTCGTCCTCAGATATGGCGGTGCCGAAGGACGAGTAGGACGCGGCAAAGCGGTGGCCGCGCTGCAAGCCGAGGCCCCCGCCGTCGTCGGCATTGTAGCCGTCGGGGATATCGAGGGCAGGATCGAAGGGAGCCTGTGGGAACGCGTCGTCGTCGCCGGCAATGGCCGCGACGGAGTCGAAGGAGGACATGGTGGGTCGCGGCAGGTTGGTGGCTTAGCGGATCTTGTGAGGTTTGGGATCCGACAAGAATGGAGGTGAGGTGGAGCAAGTATAAAAAGGAGGCAGAGAGAGGAGCTGGCTGGTTTGACCGTTAGTTTCTCGCGCCCGGATTTGGCGGCAAATCTTTTTCCCTCTTCCTTGTATTAGCGCGGGAACAATGTTATATCACGAAAATATGCCTCTTTCCCTTGTATTAGCGCGGTAACACTGTTATATCACGGAAATACAGAATGGCAAGCAGCAAACATTGTACGTTAGAATTTCGATCCAGTACTTTGGGGTGACTTTGGGGTGGAGGGAGAAGGGGGGGAGGGTGATTCAGTACAAGAGTACTGCACGATTCTCCTGTAAAGTTTCAGAGTTAACTAAAGGGTATATACAATGCTTTGTCGCTCATGTAGTCATGTGGCGCCATATTTCTGTATTTCTGATGTTAGTGTTACCATTGGCCCCTTATGATATGTAACCTGTCTGTGTGTCAGGCCAACCTATTAGCTTCTCACGTAGCAAATTTCAAGAACCTAGTACCGTAAGACAGTAGTGCTTCGATAAAATGTCGCAGCAACAGCCATGACGACAAGGTGGAAAGATGAAATTTCCAACCATTCCCTCTCACTTTTCTATCCTCTTATTTGAAGGGGGCACACAAGCCAACGGCAACCTAGCAGGAGTCGGAGAAGACAGGAAGCAACGGAAGTCCACTGCTCCCAGGGTGGGGGATGAGATGCAGGGGAGGAAGGCGACGGGAAGGGAGAGGGGCGCGGCGACTTCAGGGAGATCATGCGGGGAGGAGGAAAACGAACACGTTTTCTCATTTAACTGTGAGTTTTTGCTCACACAGAGAGACGAGATAGTAAGCCAATCAGCAAGTCGATTTTTGTTTTTTGTTTTTTGTGAAAGCAGATCAACTAGTCGTTTCAAAGTAACACGGCAGAAAAATAGAAATGAAAGTATGCAGTGTTAGACAACTAATTCCAAACATGGTGAGCAAAACCGATGCCATGTGCTCACTACATCATAGAGATCTCAGCACGATCCCTATCAATCAGCACCAACGAAAACTTTCATTCGACACAGAGGGTTTATTGCAGACCACAAATGGAAATTGGGGCAGACTTTATGAAACAACAAAATAGAACCAACTGCAAAAATGGGAATCATCCGTTTCTGAACCTTCAGATTCCCAGTGGCCACATATGTACATGCATTGCACAAAAAGTACGTACAGAAATTCTGAAGCCATACCATTAGAACATTTCAAGATCGCTTTTGGGTTAGTCGGTGCCCGGAAAACCATCCCGTTCAGGCCTGCCCCAATTTCCTTTTCAATAAGACGGGACCTAAATCAACCTGTATCTGGAGTCTCAGAAAAGAGTTATCTGGTCCATGGACCTCGAAACTGCCTGTTCATAAAGCCAGGCATTCCAGGATTCTGTTCTATCAAGTTTGTCCATTGCATGCTATTCAGAGAACCTACATATGCTGCATAACTGCTTTGACTAGTGGGCAGATTCTGGGGATAGCCATAGATGTTCGGAACTCGAGTATCCATATCTCCAGACCCAGGAAGAAAACTTTGAGCTGGATGAACTTGATTCCTTATTTTGAGAAGCTGGCTAGGGCTCAACCTACCAGATTGCATTTGTACCAATGGCTGTTTGTACTGGGCCAGGGCACTGAAGAGACTTCCATCTGTGTTGCTTCCACCTGGCAAGGCCTGGGTTAAGCAGTTTGCCGACTCCATTCCAGAGCAATTATTATGTGACAGGTGCTCCTCAGGGAGCCAATTATATCTATGATCCAAGGGGCCACAAGCGGCAAACGATTGCTGTTCACCAATAGGAGGGTTTCCTTTAGTTGGAAACCTTATTCCAGAATACAAATTATTCTGAATTTGTTGGGCGTACAGACCATTGTGACTCTCATCAATTAACGGGTGTGCCTGCATGGCAGTTGGAAGTGGAGCGCACTGAGCCAAGTGGTTATTGACCAAAGAATGTAAATCAGATGACTGTTTGGTGGCATTCCACCGTTCAAGGGAGTAAGGTAGCATTCCAATGTCTTCTGCTATTGTCTGGAGCTGGCCACTATGCGGGTTTGAGCAAGGTTGCATAAATGATGCTGAATTGTCTATTGGGAAGGCAGGTGTAACAGTGACTTGAGCCTGCTGCCGACTTAAAATACCATTCTCCAAGTAAATTACAGAACCATGTTGTCCTGCAGAGAGATGCCTGTGCTTAAGTTGTAAGTCACCTGAATCACTATACATGCTATTCTCTGCAGGATGATAATAGGAATCAATAGGGCCAGACAAGTGCCATAAATTTTTCTCACCTTTGGCTGCTTGATCAATTGGATCCAAAAATTCTTCAAAACTTCGCTCCCTGGAGGACTTAGAAAGTAGTGGGGAACTGTTTGATGGTATCATTCTATTGTTCTCAGCCTCTTCCTGGTCCACAAGTACCGTCTTCATCTCTGGATGATAATTTGATGAAGGTACACTGTTTACACCATGGCCATCGTCACTCATAATTGTGTAGCTGATACATTTTAGGCCCTTATCTTGCTCATGAGCATGAATCGACGGACCTGTGTAAGCAATGCCCTTAAGATCTTGAGCTTGTATGTTTTCTCTGTCAAGAGTGTGAACAGGTGTGCTTGTATAACTGATGGACTTGATCAGTTTACTCTCTGAGCTATGATCATTAATAGTTTTATCTGTGTAGCAGATTTCTTTGATATCTTCAACTTGAACATCTGGGTCACCATTACTGAATTTTAAGTCCATGAGATCTTCATTCTGCTCATCTGGGTTGTTGGCAGAAAAGGTAACGTCTGTATCTGCACAGCTGATATCCTTTTGATCTTGATCTTGCACATCAGACTTTTCGCTCTGACTAGTCATGTCTGTGCCAATGACTACCATGAAATCTTCATCTTTGACATTCAGACTCTCATGATGGTCAATAGATGTTTCCATATAATTAGTTTCCTCACAATCTTGACCTTCAAGAGATGAGCTGTGATCATCCCCACTATGCAACACATCTTGAGATAACAGTTCAACCTTTCCATTTTGCAAATTTGGCCTGTCATCCTTAACGCAAGCACCATGTTGTCCTAGCTCTTTTGTTATGTCTGCTAACTGGTCTGTCTTCTCATCATAAACAAACATAAATAAACCATAATCATCTATTGAGTATTAGGGGAAAAAATCACACAATTTTGTTACAAGGATCTACTTCATTTTAAATTAGTCCCTACACCAGACAAGTTCTACGATATACAACCAACAGAAAGCATAACTTCCAAGAAAATGACAATGTAGCTACCACATATGAGTAAGATACACTGCAAAGAAATTCGGCTTCCATGATGAAATACTACTAAGATATTGCACAATCAGCATTTTGTAGCCATCGCATCCTGGTTTACAACATGAACAGCAAATCAAACTGGTCTTCTGCTGCTCTCGTGCATGACATGATACAATATAAAATGACAAGAAAAGAAACATAATAGAAGCAGGCACAAACTGATATCATCCAGTATAATTTTTCATACATTAAAGTAAAAGGACTTAAGAATATGAACTGAAGGATAAGGCACAGCAAACCTTTCTCGTGACAGATACATTCTTTTCTCCAAGCTCAAGGCCCAACAACCTTCTTAATTTCTCGATCAGCAACTTCCTGTCCCTAAGGACCTCAAAAGCAGCAGGTACGTCATTGCACGATATGGTCAACCTATAATGCAAATAACTTGTAAGAATTCTGACCACTGGAAGATATACATGCTAAATTAAAACATTACTGACCAATGTTCACGCAGTCTCCTCTGTTCATCCTCTATTAATGTTCCGTATGATTTCACGTGGAATTTATCAAGGTCACCAATTACACGAGTAAGATGCTTGGTCTGAATGCCATCACCAGACTGTTTCAAGCTCTTAACAAGGTTGCGCTGTGTTCTGCTAATCTGCAAGTTACACAAACATAGGTATCACCTCAAATTGAAATATATGTTCAACTTTGAGATATTGCTTGGTATGCGCTGTAAATATTATTCAACTTTGAGCAATAATATAAGTATTTAGATTAACCACTTCAAAATGACCGAGGAGAATCATCGATTGTCTTTTTGTAAATTATATTAGCATGTTTTTTATCAATATTAGTGGTCAAGGCTGCATCTTGGGGACCTAACCTTAGTAGTCAAAAATAACATCTAATTTGGAAAGGACGTAATGATACAAACCAAAAGTAATAACCAGACACAGTAAAAACAGACATTGACATCCAAGTATTGCTGAGTTTCACTGCTTATGTTGAATAATTAGGAAAGAAGGTAATGACTCCTTCAAAAGATGGGCAAAAGGAAAAGTTTACATATGTGTGACAATGGCGTGCTCACAACAATCTGCTACGAGCATTGGAGCTCATGATTGACAAGCAAATCAAGATGTTATTATACAAAGCTTGAAGCATTCGCCAAGTATAACAAACGTTTTAGTTCAGTAATACCATACTTAACACTCGAACAAAAAAAATAAAAACTGTAGAGGCAAGCAAGGAGAACAAACATACAAATGAGATGTTATAGTTTCAGCAATATGTACTTCCTGTTTGGCAAGCCAGATTAAATTGCAGGCTTGCCATAAGGTTACAGGACAGGAGTGTATGGCTATACCATTGAGGGCTTGTTACTTTTTCTTAAAGAAGTTCCAATAACCAATGCTGCACTTTCTTTTACTATCATGCTTCTTATGAGACGGATCTTACCTCAATGTATGACATGAACTTTGAGATATCACTAATATGTTCAACCTTCAGGGGTATTTGGCTCTTGGTAGCTTCTGATCGGGTATCTCCTTGCTTCTGTTTAGCAGGCTTATCCCTGCATAAGCATAACAGACACTATTACATGTCAGTAAGTTTTTTGCTGACATTCATCTTTCTGGTGTCTCCTTTTAAATAAAGTTTTCTCTTTAGGGTTTAGGTCTTCAAATTTTGCTGCATAACAGGTCAATGGGGGTTTACACCACAAGGAATGCTGGGGACCTAAGTTTGCACTCTTCATAGTTGAAAAATCTAACTATTAAGTATTAATGAAATCTTTATGGCTGGATTTAGAATGTGAAAACTAACCCCTCTAATGCATCACAAGAACACCTAGCAAAAAAATGCCTGCTATGAATTGCAAGAAAACTAAAACGTGGGACAGTTCTAAAGCACTGAAACATTAGAAATCCACAGCTCAGAGATCGAGTTGCCTGGCACGTGCCAACCAGCCCAAAGTCAGAAAGCTTTTGTAACAAATGCAGATTGAATAGACACTCGTGGCAGGATAAGATCCAAATACAAAACTCTTCTACAACAGGCAAGGGATAAGATCCAAATACAAAACTACGTTAATCCTACATATAAATTACAGGTAGTATAACCCAAGACATAATGACCCAAAAAGTTCTGCTTATCCTCAAGGACACATCAGCGAACAATGAGAAAACTTAAGTATTTCAGTTGACTGCACCAGTGCGCCATTCAGAAAGTTTGTGCATGTTTTTTTGAATGGACGACACTCAGAGCCAGCATGACCACATGGTTGGCACAGGCATTGGCAGATGTGTCAATAACTAGTTCATAACGAAAGGAAGAAGCATTGGTTTTATCAAAATATACAAGATCACTCAGAAGAAAGATAATTTAAGGAAGCACAACCTGAACAAATTTTCTGGATCATCACAACTTAGCCATCTCTTCCTCCATTTCTTCAAGGTCTCAACCATGCTGCACAGTTATCTTACAATTATTATTAATGGATCACCAGAATGTTAAATTTGTTACAGACTTCCTTTGGTTTGGCATACTTGGAATGATAATTGCGCAAGTTAATACGATATGCCTTCTCATAAGCTCTAACTTGCTTCTCCTTGTTAAGTACAGCATCTGGATGAATATCTCCATAGCAAATAGAAGAGGACCTATAGTTCAATAATTTAATCAATGATACAAATCTAACAGAAATATCTAATGGTAAAAACAGCACTGCAGAAAAACTGATAGAAAATCAAATGAACAACAGAAAGGGCAAAAATATATTAAGAAAAGATACAGTAATTTGGTATACTTCTTGTGAAATATTATCCATGAATAAACAGATGATGTGTACATACACACGTATTCAATAGGAAATACTCGTAACATAGGATAATAGGAACTCTAATCTTAGCACTAGATCAACTTTCAGTGGCGTAAATCAACATGTAATGCCTACATCACTAGAAGGTTGAAGGGTGTATGTGTAAAGTGGAACATCCAAAGGGATCATTGGAAAAGTGTCAGTGGCTTTTGGTGTTTGGTCCGCGCCTTATAGACTGAGGGCATGTTTGGTTGGGTTGTGGCTATTCACAAAGCTACTGTTGGTTGGCTGTCTGGAAAAGCTGATGTGGCTATCGGAAAGTGAATATATGGCTTTGGGTTGATCCAAACCATCTACAACATTTTGGGAAATGAGCCCTAAAGATTTAGCACATTGTAAAAGGCTAAGAGAAGACAGCTTTTCCAAATAGCTGAATTTGCACTGCAAAGCTCACAAACTATTATTAGCAAAAACTACTCCAAAGCTTGCCATTTGGTTGGACTGCAGCTTTTTCCAGTGGAAAGCTGCTCAAAAGCCCAACCAAACAAGATCTGAATCAAATGACTAAAGTTGCTAGTCCTCATAATCTTATTTTAGGTCTAGTTTTTGTTTGATCTTTAAGTACACAATTATAGAAGCACAAATATTATTCTAGTTACCATCATACTACAGCTAGAATATATCGAAGAAAAAAATTTCTCTATATGTTCCCACCAAATAGAATATTTATACTCCTTGTAATACCCTCGAATTTTTATTGGAAAATAATAAAACATAAGTGTTTGTTCTCGTGTCGTTGGGCCTAATGGGCTAATACCCATCTATTACTAACTCTAATTAGAACACTTTTTAGTCCCCCACGTCCAGAAGATCCCTAGTGCAGCCGACTATTCCGTTCCACTCAAGGTTGTCAGGATCTCGATTCTATCATAAGACTCTATGTTTCTACAATCCTACATTGACTGACTGATCCTAATGATTCTACATCGACCCTACGATTTGTGATTCCTAGATTCTACAGCAATCCTACGTTTTGCGATCCTACTGTGGAAACCTTCAATTTGATTCAGGATCATGATTCTGACAACATTGGTTGCACTCCCTTCGCCCTCTGTTTGTTGCGCTGTGTGTCGCCACATTCTCATGTTGTCCTCCATGCAACACACGAGCACTGCGCCTCTTGATCAAAAGTGCAGCGGCAACGGTTTGCCAGCCTGCACGTGAGCTTTAGCCACCACGCACCTGCTGCCAAGGTGGTGCTAATCAATATCAGAGGCACTCCTGATCAGTTGCTGCTGCACGTGTTTAGCCCAAGGCATGGAACCATTGTGCTCATTTGCTGTGGCAAAGAAGCTGCAGAGAAGGACAAACCCCCGTTTCTTTCATCTAGGTAATAAGTAGGTGCTGCTCACTTCTTAATTCCTCACTGATGTTAGATTGGAATGATACTTAGGATTAATCTCCTTGGAGGTCGTGCACATCATAGAGTTCGGTTGGATGTAATTCAAGTTTTGCGTACTGTAGATTAAACCGGAACTTAGAGTATGTTAGCGGATTTGTATGGAGATGATTTTGTTACAGTAATTGTAGACAATTCTTTTATAATTGCATTAAGTCAAAGAACAAGGAGATCCGTTGGAACATATGGCAAATTTAGTTTGCCTGTCTCATAGTTCTTCCATAATCTGCACAGTAATCTTAATCCTAATGGTACTTTGCTAGTATTTCAGAAAGTTCAGCACATAACACCAAGAAAGAAGATGAAACATAGAGGCTACAAAAACGCTAACGTCAAGTGAGCACTTGCAGATAGTGTATGTTTTCAGACCCAGTTTTAGCTGACCAAACTGTATCATCATGCACAACACAAACACAAAGGAATAGAGAACGAACTAAGGGACCCTTATGGTGGATGTAAAGTATAGATTTCAACTGGTTGCAATGACAACATGCCAAATTAAACAGAATATAAATAAACTTAAAAATGGAAAATCTTGTAATGATGCACGCAACTATGCAAGCCAAATAAGAATCCCATGAGAAAATAATATAGATCAACCTATTCATAAAAAATATGTTCTAGGATGCCATGCTCTCGAGTTCATTGTGTCTAAATTGGTAAAGCTGGGCGCCAAACAAGGTGAAGTTCTTACTGTGGCTTGCATGCCACGACAGTTGCTGGATGCCGATTGTCTCGCAGGAGAGATTTACCGCACCGGCTTGCCTGCTCTGTGACCAATCTCCAGAAACAATGCAGCACATCTTGGTGGTGTGCATGTTCTCGCGACAGGTGTGGCATGAGGTTCTCTCCTGGATCCAATCAAGGACAACCACCAATGGCAGGGGACGACTTCCTTGACTGGTGGCGCTCGATCTGCGAGCTGTTCCACCCACTGAGAGGAAGGGCACATCGTCCCTGGTGCAGTTAACTGCCTGGTGCATATGGAAGGCACGGAACGACTACATCTTCAATGCGGCGCGTCCAAATGTGCCTGACCTTGTGAACACAATCAAAGCAGAGGCAAGATTGTGGACACAGGCCGAGGCTTTAGGCCTCCGGCTTGTCTTGCCAGTGTGTTAACTCTCCCTTGAGTCGAGTGCGGGTTTGTAATTGGCCTTTCTTAGGCTTGTACATAACTTTGTTTTATCTATTAATGTATTGAGACGCAAAGCTTTTGCGCTTTCTTGGGAAAAAAAACTACTCCAAAAATAGGAATTATGGGAGGAAATAATATAGATCTACCTTTTTCGAAAACCTATTGGTGAGCTTTTTCACATATACTGGATTGAAAATAATAACAATGAGCTCAATGTAGGTAGATTGACATGTTATACGGCATGCAACAAAAACACATGGAAGACAATAACTTTATGCAGCTAAAAACTTAGAAGTGCAAGTAAAAATAATAACAGTCATATCGTAGGACATAGTACTTGCCAGCTGAGAGAAGGATTTCCAAAGTGATGATTTTTTCCTGCAAGCAGCAAGTGCACATTTTCTTCTGCATCAATCTCACTTGGAAGAAATTGTATGAGAAATTTTCTCTCGGCTTCTGTCAGACATGTGGACCAAACCTAGAATCAAGGTTAAACTTCGTTACAGTATAATAAGAGAATACAGCCCATAATAGGGGAGACAGAATTAATATCACCAAAACAAGGCACCATCAAAAACAGATGATAACAAAGGAACATGAACCTTAAATGGCTAGTGGGTGGGGTGGACAAGGCATACCTCATAGGATAGCACCCCTCTCAAGCTCTCCAAAGAAAAAGTCTCTGGAGGAACATATGTAACATCAGCCAACCCTGAACAATGTTTTGGGATGGATTCTACAAAAGGGGCCAATTCCGACCACAAAATTCCAACTTGTTCCTTCTTTGGCACAACTCTTTTTTCAAAGCCATCCCATTTAAGACCAATCTGAGACTTCAAACTTATTAGACAATTAGATGAGTGAAGCCTTGGTTTCTTTCCTGGTCTGTATTGCTCTGGGTAGGCTGAATTTATTGGCCGTTTCTTTTGCTTGCCTGCTGCCATTCTGCAGGTCATCCGATTGTAAACTGGAAGTCTAGAAACCTTTTTACTTTTGAATAACTTCCTAATCTTGCTTCTGCTCTATTTTACTTCCCACAACAAAGACGACCATGATGCACCTGAAAAATGGAATATAATTAGTTTAGCTGGATAGTTCAGAGATAACGAGAACAACATGATATAAATCTCGCAATTGACTAAACTGTGGACCTAGGTAGCACCAGTTGAACTCCAAAAAAAAGGAAGAAAGAAAAGGCATGTCAAATTGCCAACCACCCAAGCTTAGTCAATCCTAAATGATTGTTCAACCCAGCTCCACACACGCAAGCAACAAGTTGGATCAGAAAACTGCTAGCTTAAAGGAAGGCAATTACCGAAGGTAAAGCTCCACATCTGAACAGTAGTTAGCACAATCAACTGTACATCTGAACAATGGGATGGCTCAAGTCTGTGGCAAAATTTTGAATTCAACTCTGATTGTGCTTTTCAATCCAATAGAACCAAAACCTTCATTTTCATATGATTAAATCACGACTATTTGACTTTCTGGATAAGCATGACAGCGGAAGAGATAAAATATTTTCCATGATACTATTTACTTTCAATGACAGGCAGCAATTCAAAATCTACTTTATCCCTTTTATATTTGTTCCATTTTGCACAAATAGCATTTTAGTCCACAATCAAAATTGATAACATGTGAAAATAACAAATCAGAAGGTGTAGATATTATTATGGAGACACAAAGGATATGTTGTCAGTAATGTAAAGTAGTTCCATAGATAAGAATGAATTTATATACATGAAGAATACATTCCATGTAATTCTAACAAGCACTTATGCGTTATAGAATACCTCCCCAACTTCTTAAGAATGTATTTTGTCAGTGTACATCATTTACCTATTAGTCAACCAGTCTGTTAAGAAGTTGGCAAGAGGTACGATCAGAGGAGGAAACATATCTCTATAATGAATCAGTGATAAGTGGTAACTAGAACATCTTTGTCTTTTTTACGACAAGAATGATTGCAGATGTTACAACAAAGAAAATCAAAATTTAAGGATGAAGCAAACTGATAATTATCTTATTCTATAGGATTGCTAGTCACTCTTTGATCCTATAAAAAGACGAAGAAAAATTAAAAAAAAAGGAATAATAGTTCAGAATGCAGAGTCGTGCCACTTAATACCTGAACAAGACTGCTGAACATCAGGAGCATAAGCTTGCATAAGTGAGATCAGATAACACAGCGTATTTAACCCAATCCAACCTGCCATTTGACTAATATGTCCACAATGTGGGCTGAAGTTCTACTGAAATTCCCTATACTTCCCTACATTTTGGCTCGGGTGACCATGAAACCCCCTAAAGAAGGGAAGCCACTGGCCCTCAAATTCGCCCTATATCCGTGACATGAATCAAATGGCAGGTTGTATCAGGTCAAAGTGTCACCAACAAGTTTAGAGAGCTCAAAATTTCATATATTTTTTTTCTCAAGTTCCATGATCCCATTGACACAATGGCGCAATGTTAAACACCTAGGTGTAAATTAACAAGTGCAATCATCACAAACTTTGAAACAGCACTAACAAAGCAAGAGTCGAGACAATACGAACTGCAAACATAAAACCAAACAAAGACCACGATGGCCTAGAGCTATTCATGAATTAGGCAGGTCTCTTTATCATCGGCGGTTTTTCAAGAAAAACACTAGCTGAATACCCATGCACTTCTACGGAAATAATAAAGATAAATATAATCATGTGGTACACTGATCTCCATACAAATCTATGGCCATAAAAACTGACTTTGAGTTAGAAAAACAACGCAACTTACAAATAGTAAAACCATAAAAATAATCATATGACAAATTCTGTAAACCCTAAACCAGGACGGTGAAAATCATGGAGAGATGACCCACCGGTAGTTACGTTTGGTGTATGAGAGGTGAAATGGCAAATGTACCATCACCGCCAATTCGAATATTTATAGGAGTAAAGATTATCATCGACGATTTCTCAACCATTATCCAATTATCCCAAGTCCTTCCGAGTTTTCCCCCCTGCACCGGCTCTCAGCCGCACTAAAATTCGCAAATTAAGCAGGACTTAGGGACGGACCTAATTTGAGGCATGACAAATTGGAGTACTACCCAAAAAAATGGAAAACAAGGTATTATTAGTACCCCCACAACGGAAACTGGATAGATTGGAGTATCCATCCCAGAAATAAATATTTGGATTGGATTGCTCCTAGCAAAGAAAAGACTAGAACAAAACTCTGCGAGCTATCCAAGCAAGTTAGGGTTCGTCACCAAGAGAAATCAATCCAAGTCCGGGTGTATCTCCAATCGACGCCAGTCCAGTACAGCGGAGGACGACCAGGACGGCGACGACTATTGGAGAAGAATTCCTTCGAGGACAGGAGGCGCGCTCCGGTGGAAGGAGGCCCGGCGTGTTCGGCGGAGAGGGTTCGATTTCGACGACGCCGTCACGATGGGAAGAGGAAACGGAAGGAGCAGGATAGTGGGTCGAGGGACGAGGGGAAGGATGTCAACTGTTAGGTGTCAACTGATCAAGTACTATTAGTGGTCAAACCACGTTCATATTTGTATTTTACGAATTCAAATATAAATACGAATACGAATTGATGTTATAACGAGCTCAAGACACAAATTTTCTGGAACACACCGGTACATTGCTAGCCAGAGCCGTCCCACCGAGATGCTCAAATCAGATGTCAAACTCTGGTGCAGGAGCATGTAAAAGATGTGACATCATTTTTTTTTGGGTCCGACTAAGGAACAGTCAAGTGAGATTTAAAAAATATCAGTCGATTGTTTTGGAACGTCCAGCGCGTCGTCTTCCACCTCTGTCTCGTCTTCTTCGATGCACGCGCGCTCTCTCTCCCCCCGACGCTCTGTTCGGCGGCCGACGCCACCGGATCAAGCCTCTTTTCTAAACCCGGTGGCCGGCGGTGATTCCGGCTCGTCTCCGCACCCCCACCCTAACCCTAACTCGGCGGCTCCCGGTGATTCCGCCTTGCCTTCGCACAGCGCCGCCGCTCCGCGTCGTCGCCAGGCTCCGGCTCGGCGACCTTAATCTCACGGCGCCGATGACTCCACCTCGCCTCTGCACGGCGCCGCCGCCCCAATCAGGCGACTGAGAAATAACAATTTCTCCGTCGCCTGAGAAATAGTAAAACCGTATTTTTTTATGTGGTGAATAGAAAGAAGAAAAAGAAAAAAATAAAACTATCTGTTATTCTATAACCAACTTACGGAAGATATCTTTTACTATTGTATGTAAACTGTTCGTATTTCACATATGTTTTAGTTACAAAATGTAAAGTCTTTTTAGAAAATAGAAGAGAGCGCTCTCCTGGCCTCGAAGTTTTCCTATAGCCACTTTGTAGACATATTATGATATAGTTATTTATTGTGATGTCTGCAAATAATATAGAAGAGTACCATAGATGATATTTATTTGAATTATTATACATATCCTAAGGATTAAGCAGAGCTAAATAACAACCACCAGGGTCGTGGCTGCTACTACAGAATAAACAGTCGTATCAAAGTGAGTGCCCAATGTCCAGTCTGTAGCAGTGGTGCCAAGGATGTTAAGCATGCTCTTCTTTGCCCCTTCGTCTTCTTTGCCCCTTCGTCTTCTTCGCTCTCATCACCCCCGAGCCCTATATAGCAAATGCGTGCACCAGCCCCTAGCTCTTCCCTCCACACAATAGTCGCCGGCCTCCTCTCCTCCTCCACCGTCGTCAATGGCCTCCGATCTAATCCTCCACACACCGTCGCGCTAGCCTCTCCTCTTCCTCCACTGAGTACGGTACATACGTCATCTCGCTGCCGCATGCCTCCTCTACATCTCGTCCTCCTGCTCAATGTTTAATTTCTTCTAGCATTATTACAATACTACCTAGTTTCAAGAGAATATCATTACAGACACACACACACACACACACACACATATATATATATATATGTTATAGGTGGACAAGTCGTTTCAATCGAAGAAACGTAAGATGGACTCCGAAGCTGGCGGCTCTTCTTCAGCCAAGAAGGTTAATATTTTTTGAACCAAATAGTATTGTGTGATGAGTAATACTTTGTCTTTCCAAAACTGAATTAATGGTGAATGCAAAGTTATTTCAATTCTGAACTGGTTTTTCATTGGAATATTGTAGAGTGTTCCTGACGATGCACAAAAGCAAAGAATGCAGATTTTTAAAATCTCCCAAGTTACCCGCAATGCTTTGAAAGTACAATTTGGAGATAGTAACAATGTTGTGCGTGCTAACGTTGTGGATAGAAATTTCACACCATCTTTCATTGTTGTCTTAACGCTTGAAGACTTTCTTGGCCATTCAAAATTCAGGGTTGTTGACCACTACGTCCATGGTGTTGTTCTAGTTGCCTTTAAAGATGAGGAAGATGTTAATAAGGTCACTGTGCAAAACTTCAAATGGGGTGGTAGCTTGATCGGATTCACTAAGCTTAATGCTCTGGCTCAAGCTACCCCAGATGTTGGTTGTGAATTCAAGACGTTCACAGAATAGTAGTTGTTTTTTCCTATTATGTCTATCTATGTGCTTTGTTCGTGGTTCATATATATCTGATATTATCTGTGATGATCTGTGATATGATATGAATGTGATATGATTTATAAAATTTATGTGAATATTATATATATATATATATATATATATATATGCTGTTGTGTTCTGTTTCGAAGGGCTAGCTAGCCAATAAACAGGGAAAATGATGTTCCTGTTAAATAACATCACAGACGGTACAATATGAAAAACAACCGTCATCGATTAAGTGATATGACATCACACATGGTTATCAAAAATAACCATCACCGATTAAGAAGACATTTCTAACACAGATTAAATAGACATTTCTAATACAGATTAAGAAGACATTTTCAAATATCACATAACAACAAAAGGCTAGTTCGTTACATTACATAACAAAAGGCTAGTTCATGCATATACACATAATGTGAAGCAAAAGAAAATAAAAACAATCTAGATCATCTCCAGTGGGAGATCTTCGTCTAGAGGATCCGGCTTCAGAGGGGAGACAGTAGCAACTTTGAAGAAGCTCACCATCTCGGCACCCCACCGGATGTACTTCGTGTGGAGGCGCAAGACAGGCTTTTTGTTGGGATTGGTGTAGCGGACGAGGATACTCCCGGCTCGTGGTGAGCTTCGAGGAGAAAATGGTACCACAGAAACTTGTTATGCAGGATACACCAGACGACATACGCACCGGAGTACTTCACAAGGTCGGCTTTGCACGCACAGAGGAGGGTGTCCTCGGTGTCGCCATAATAGTCCAACTCCAATGCTTCATAAGTGGCACAGGAGATCTCCATGTTCATGCTCGCGCGCGGTCCTCGCGGATGGACGAAGGAGGTGACACTTCACGCTTCTGCTTCCTCGAAGAGCTCCTTGCCGTGGCCATTGCGAGAGATCAAGGAGATGGCTGGAGGGCCGGGGAAGGAGAAAAGGATCGAGGAGGTGGCTGGAGGTGGCGTTTGGAGGAATAAAGAAATAGAGACATCGAAGAGATCAAGACAGTGTGCGTTTATAGGGGGCTGGCCTTTCCTTTTTCCCACCGCACACGAGCCCGAGCCGGTTGCGGTCGCTACTAACTTAAGTGATATGCATCATACATGATTATCAAAAACAACCGTCATCGATTCTCACAACATCGCACACGATCAGGCAGGAAGAAACGTCATCGATGCTTCCTACCTCATCGCAAACGGATATTTATGGGTGACCGTGTGCCTAAGCACATCGCACTATGGTGTGATTTGGTGACCATGTGCGATGTTTGCATCGCTTGCGGTTTACGTGGAACCGTGTGATGGAGGATCTTAAAAGACTTGTTCTGTAATAGTGCTTTGCACTAGGTTATAGAAAACCAGTCACTCTATACCGATAGGGCCGCTCTAACTTGTCACCTTGCATTAGGTAATAAATTGGAGAGGAAAAACTAGATCGGTTTTAGCACATGACCCACCCAATCAATTAAACTAATTATGTTGCCTAGTTCTCTTATTTTTAGCCACAAGAAATTAAGTCACGTGTTACTCGAGTGAAACGTGCTGGTAGCTAATTCAGTTACACATATATCTTGTTGAGGATCGAGAGCCAGATTACTGCTAAATCTGAAATCCTCCACACACAGACACATAATCTTCTTTGATTAATTGCACATAGAGATAATAATGTATATACACATCGATCGAATAGCTCATAAGATCAATGAGTTATGAGTGATAGGCATATATCATGCACGCTGCAAATAATCAAGCATTACATAGAGATAATATGGCGTACCCGATTTTAAGGCCGGATAAATCCATATATTTTCTGTACTGGTCCCATGATCAGTAGCTAGTACACACAGGTTATCTTGAATATCATTATCATACACGCACAAATAGATATTTAAAAGATAAGCTGACCATCATGGTCGAGTTCATATTCCTGAAGCCCAGAAGCCAAGCGTTTACAGCGGAAAAACAAGCGATGATACGGCTCACCAATATGCCTTACCCACAGGTAGCCGACTGGGATTACGCCTTAGCTTTCGTCGTACGATGTTTTCGTCTTCGGGGTATAACCCCTCTTGTCTGGCCATGTCAACAAACCAAGTGAGTATAGTGAATGTAGTCGCAAGCATCCCGCAAGGAGTAGTATAATAGCTAGATCCATGTAAAACTTTATTTCAAGAAAGATATTCTAGCCTAGTTTGCACATTATGCAAAAAGTAGGTTCTTATCAATAATACGATAATAGATTGAAAAGCAATTTGGTAAGTCTCATCAGATGATAAACTTAGTGAGACAGTAGCAACCAGCTACCGCCTCCCATAGCTCCACATCGAGCTATAATACCAAGACCCTGTACCACCGCCGTGTAGCATGCGGCTCCCGCTACTGACCCGTAGCTCATACCACACACTGCAGGCAGATCATGCCCGCGTCCTTAAACCCATGATCCATATTTTGAAACTAAAGCATAGTCTAACCAGGGTTTGGCTTAAACCAAGTTATGTCCATGACCGTGGATACGGCTATTCGAATAGATTTTTCACACTCTGTAGAGTTTGTACGGCTTTACCCACAAGATGTAAGTCACCCTTGTTGCCGAATGTTAACGGGTACACTACACGAGGTGTACTGGTAGGGTTATTACACGATACTTTTCTCCACTTAGCCCTAACGACGAACCCGCCAGATGAGTCATTCTCGCATTGCTTGTTAAACCACGGTACAACACGGACTCACTTTTGTGTTGAATAACTTCTTACGCTAAACTGTGAGAAGGCTCTCTGGAGTCTACCCACTCTTTGCACTTTTCACCTATCACCTACGAGTTCGTATGCTAGTACCAAATAGAATACTCAGTCAAGTCATTCCCATAAAGGACATGTGGACGTACAATATAAACTTGACCGAGCGGCACTTAGATTCTGTCCTTAATTAATCCAAGCAAGGCTCCGATTAATCCCAGGTCACACAGGACTGGATTATTAACAATGCCACACAAGGCATCCTCATTTCAACAACCACCCTCCAAACACCAACTTATATCTCTCATCCAGATCCAAATCAATCTCCGGTTTGATTAAGGCTTTTGTTGAAAATCGCTTTCACAAACAACTGTTCCCTGGACAATGGATACCTCCCAGAGCTTCCATCTTCCACTTGAGCAAATATTTCGTAACATATATCAAAATGGATTTTCCTATGGTGGCACTAGCATAAGATATAACAACCTAAGTTCCCACTGCTATTACCATACCATTAGGGGAAATATTACTAAGGCGACAAGGGAGGGTATATTGATCACATGCAACAATAGGTCATAACTACGTATAACACAAAATAGTGGCATTATCAACATAGCATGCAGGGTTCGCAATCAATAATAGTAAGTTTGGAATATAGGATTCAACATGATCAAGGCGGGATGCTTGCCTGGTAGTAGGGTCCTTTGTCTGGAGCTCGGTTTTGTTACGGCAATGCATTGGTTTCTTCTGACGAGGTACTGCTACGTTGTAACTACACGTCGGAAAAACATTGAATAAACAACGGTGCGAGCAAAAACCCAATAAGAAAACCCAACCGTCAAAAACATACCTTCATGGCTTGTTAGGGTAGCTACTTATTTATGAAGCCTTAGAAGTTTAGAAAGAGGTGGATAAGGTCTTCATGACAAGGGATATCATCTTTAGGGTTTAGGGCCGAGTTAGGGTTTCATCGGCATCCTTCATATTAAGGTGACCAAACTTTAAGTTTTGTTTTCATATTGAAACCGAGGGTTAAGGTTTATGTCAAAGATGATGAAGCTTTGATTATAAGTATTGACGAACGTAGCAATTTGGTTTTGATGAGTATATGTTTAATTAATCGTACATTAAGCACATTATGGTTTCATATACTCTCATGGTATTAATTTGAATAAAATTACTTAAATTTTCATAAACCTACTGGAATCAAAGTATTTTTATTTTAGAAGAATGTTGGATGAAGAATCAATTTGTTTGGGTTTATATCAATGAAGATATAAATGATACTTTCAAGTTTAACATACATTCAAATTTGAATTCAAAAATATTCCAAAATTTATGAAAGTTGTATGTTCAGGTAGATTTTGATTTTAGAAGATAACTGGAAAAAGAACGGGGTGATTCGGGATTATATCAAAATAGATATAGTTCTCTGGAGATTTACCGGAGAGGAATTCCAAGAGGGGGAAGGTCTGTCCGATAGGGGGGAAATGACGTCGAAGGTGACTGTCAGAAATATGCCTTCGGTGATTGGAACTAGGAAACAGAGGGATTCTAGTAGGCTTTACGTCTCTGGAAGGTGAAAACGTAAACAGACAAACGGAGCACGAGGATACGTTTTCGCAGATTGAAGACGTAATCTAAGAGTTTACGCCCCTCCTTGATCGGGTAGACGTGTCCAGGCTGTCGGATGGGTATCAATTTTGGTCTAACCCGTTACTAGCCCGATAGCTCTTGGTGACTTATCTACAGGAATCAAAGAAAAGAAAAGAAGAAGAAAATTAGAAGGGAGAGAGAATGGGCCCGAGGGAGATTGGCTCGGTAGTGCTCACTGAGGGCTAGGGGTGAAAACGGATCAGATAGTTTCTGATCCAATCCAGAAAAAAGGGATTCGGATTGGTCGGATATGGATATTTGTCAAGTAGTTTTGGATACAGATATTTGTCAGGTAGTTTCGGAGCGGAAACGAAAACTGATTTTTTCTCTCGGATACGGAAACGGATACGGAACTGTAGTTTTTTTCGGAAATGGATACGGAACTGGATATCTGAAATGACTAAAACGGATTATCCGTTTTTGTTCCGTATTTGTAGTACATCTTGCCAGGTTGGGTCAATTCGGCCAAGTTACTGATGGGCCTATTGCTGATGTTTTAACTTTGGAATAAATGTATTTTTCACCCCTCAACTAATGCCTATGAGCACATTTCATCCCTAACATCTAATACCGGGTAAATCTCACCCCAAACTGTTGATTCCGGATAAATTACCCCCCTCACCCTGGCAGCAGCCGGTATTAGGCTGACGTGGAGCGGTTTTGGCCTGACGTCGACTGTGTGGCGGGATTTGGCCGAACTCGTTTTACACGTCAGCACACCATTTCACCCCTATGTGTCTTCTAGTCTCTTGTGAATTGATCCCCTTTCCTAACTGTAAGCCCTAGCCCGTGAAGGCAACTCCAGTGCAACAACAGTGGCGATGGCGACTCCAGCAGCAACAGCGGAGGCGGCTACTCCAGCAGCAGTGGAGGCAGTGGCAACTCCAGCAGCAGAAGCGGCGACTAGATCTCGGGCATTCGTGCAGCATAGGTGGTGGGTCCTCCAGCGTGCGGATCTTGAGTGCTTCTCCGTAGAGGTACCGGCAAGTTTCTCCGCCCCATCTCTAGATTACTTTTTGGGGCATACCCAGTTTTAAGGCCGGATACTCCCTCGTGATTACTGTACCGGTCCCTGGATCAGTAGCCGGTACACACAAGTTAACCTGTATATCATTGTCATACATACGAATATCAATATACACTAAGCAAATAGAGCGTCAAGGTCGGTTATCTGATACCTGTAGCCCAACGGCTAGAATCTTGCAGCGGAAAATCAAACGGTAATGTGGCCCATCAATATGCCATACCCAACAGGCAACTGACTGGGGTTACACCCTAGCTGTCGTGATCATAATCGTGTCTTCGAAATTGATGTCTCCTTCGTCTGGCCAAATCAACAAGCCAGGTGAGTACGTTGAATGTACTCGCAAGCTATTCCCACAGGAGAGTTATACGGCAACATTTCATGCAAGGTGTACTTCAAGGAATAGCTCTATCCTAAGTTGCTTGTTGTGCGGAAATGTAAGTTTTCAATTTAAATACGAGAATAGTAGATTCCAAAGCAGTTTTGTAAACCAGAGCAATTCAAAACAACAAAACTTCTCTTGAGGTAGACCCAGCTACCTCCTTTTTATCTCTCGTGTTGGCTCGGTCCATACTACCCCGGGCAGTATGACTAGCCTCCTCATTTCATTGCTCAGCTCGTACTATCCCAGATAGTACAGCTAGCCTCCTCAACTCAGTGCTCAGCCCTTGCTATCCCGGATAGCTCGGCTAGCCTCCACTTAACTCAATGCTCAGCCCGTACTATCCCGAATAGTACGGCTAGCCTCCTTCTCCTGCAATTCCTTGCTACCAGCCGTGTAGCGTAAATTGCATTCTGTGGACACATCATGCCCACGTCCTTAGTCTCTTTCCCAGGCTTTCACAAACAAAACTTAGTCTAACCAATGTGTGGCCTTGCCAGTTCATGTCCATGACCGAGGACACGGCTATTCGAATAGTTTTTAACACTCTGCAGAGGTTGTACGGCTTTACCCACAAAATGTAAATCCCCCTGTTGCCAGAGCTCGATGAGCACACTTCGCGAGGTGTGCCAGCAGGGTTATTACAACGAGACCTTCGCCCGCTTCCATACTAGAGCTAGACCCGCTAGGTGGTTGACCCAACTTTCGCTTCCCGGGCCCCAAAAATGGGACTCCCCACCTTTGTGTCGAGTCAACACCCAAACGCCCAGCGGTGGGGGATCTCTAGGACTTTAACCACCTAGTCACATACTTCCTACTTCCCACGGGTCTATACTCCAATACTTGCCGGGGTACCAAGCCAAGTCCTTCCCATAAAGGACATGTGGACATACGGTGAGGAACTGGTTTAGCGGCACTTAGGCTCGGTCCTTAACCGATTCGAGCAAGACTCCATTTTCAACTCCATGTTCGTCCCGGACGACCATGCCACCGTCAGGTACTCTACAGCCCCAGGCTGCCCTTACTATTCTCACCCGAATCAAAATCATCTCCAGTTTTATTTGGGGTTTTGACAAACATTTCTTTCAAATGCCACCTCGGATAACACATGCTATCCGAGGGTTTTATTTCCCATGTTCCAGGGTTTTTGTGAACATCGACCAGATATTTAGTTTTGAACTAAAGCAGGTCTAAGCATGGCTAAGGCCTATAGCCCTAATATTTTTGTTGGTCATGGAACAACCGACTAATACTTCTAGGGTTACAATGATCGGATATTCGGACCTAAGTCATATGCAGCTATAGGGTATAACTAGGTCTACATAAAATACCATTGATATCCACATAGCATGCAAGTTTCACAAACAAAATAATTAAATTTCACACATATGGGATTCAACATGATCAAGGTGGGAATGCTTGCCTGGCGAGGCCTTGTGTTTGAGCTTGGTCTTGCTATGGCAACGCTCGAGACCTTCCTCGTGAGATATCGCAACGGCGTAA
Organism: Stipa capillata; assembly: GCA_019208055.1. NCBI lineage: Eukaryota > Viridiplantae > Streptophyta > Magnoliopsida > Poales > Poaceae > Stipa > Stipa capillata. The sequence goes on along the minus strand of JAGXJF010005624.1, from coordinate 67,447 downwards.
CTACATGTCGGAAAACACCGAATAAGCCATGATGCGCAGAAGAACAAATCAAGAATCAAACTACACTCATGAAATGTTTGAAACTATGCACCGAACATAGAAGGGTGCTAGGGTTTTCAAAATGACGAGGTGAAGTCGATATTACCTAAATTAATGATTTTTGCGTATTGGAAACTAGGGTTTGCGTGAGTATGAACATATTTGTATTTAAAAGCTTTTGGCTCTCGTGTGAAGGTTGGGTCCAGAGGACATTTTACAAGTTTAAAAGATTTTAGAAATCCATATGAAAACCATTAAAGTGAGATTAAAATGACGTACGTGTATATGTATATGAATTCATGCATCCAAGAGATGAATGGCAATTAATAGATTTTCAAAACCCTTACTGTTTTTATTGTATAAAAGGTTTTGAAATTAAGGGTATACTGAAACTAACATGATAAGGTTGATTTTATGCAATAAAAGGTTACCCATATTAAGCTATGCTTAAAGAGATGTATCATGCTCATATATGAAATAGTTTTAAAATTGAAAATTCAAATAATTTCAAAAATTATGAAATTGATACTGTTGCATAGGATTTGATTTTAGATGAATATAGGAAAAAAAGAGTGGGGTCAGTCGGAGATACGACGGAGGAGAAACGGGTTTCCGAATATTTGCCGGAGAAGAAAATAGAAGAGGGGAATCTCTGTCCGAAAGGGAAGGACTGACGTCAAAGGCGTAGAGAAGAAATACGCCTTTGATTGGACAAAGTGGTTCGGGACTAGGAATAGAAAGGGAATGTGCCTTCGCTGCTGGAAGGCGGAAGTGAGGGCATGCTTGCGGCTTTGGAAAACGGAATAGACCCAACTTTGTGAGGAATACGCCTTCCACAAAAGAACACGTATAGCGGCACACGGAATGGAAGAAATGCGCCTTCTAGATTGAGAGGCGCATTTCGGGTTTGGGCGAGGTAGCAATACGCCTTTCCGTAATCGAAGGCGTAGTCTTTGGAGCTATAAAGGTGATTCCGTTTCCTGGGGCAGAAAGCGTAAATAAGAATCCCCACATACAATGATCCGATCGGCGGTTGGAGCAATTAACTGGTCCGAACTGATTTCACAGGTGCAATTAAGAGGGAGATCAGAACATTTAGACGGGGAGGAAAGTTGAGGAGCTCGAGCAGACGTGCCAGAGCAAAGGGGCATGGCGGCGGCGGTGCCAGGGCTATGAGGGCAGCGCCGAGGCCGTCCGATTGGTGATGGTCCGAGCCCTTGAGGTTGGTGGTGGGGGCCCGGTGGCGTGGCAGCTTGGGGGATTAGCCGGCGACGAGTTGGAGTGCAGCGAGGCTAAAGTGAGGAGCACCGACGATGACGGCCTAGCGGAATTGCTCGGGTGCCAGTCCCATAGCCGACGACGGTGGCGAGGTTGCGGTGAAGACTCCGGCAAGCTCTGGTGGGTGGAGCGGTGGTTCCGGTGGGTGTCGAGTCTCGACGGCGGAGTGAGCCTCGCCGAGCGGCGGAAATGGCTAAGGAGACGGCGAGGGCGGGATCGAGGCTGAGCGGCGTGGGAAGTTCCTCGGTGGATAGCTGGCTACGTGCGGCGGTCCTGGCGAATCTTACCGGGTCGTTGGATGGAACGGTGGCCGGAGGCGGTCCCAATCTTAGCTCCGGAAAGCTCGGGATCGGATAAGGTATGGATCCAGAAAGTAGCTCGGCCGGTGATGTCAGGAGGTGGGGAAGAACACGGGCGAGTAGTGCTTAGCTCTGGGGAAAGAAAGAGGCTGCTCGGGCGTAGAAGCAAGGAAATGGAAGATAGCAGCGGCGACGGTGGCACTCGGGGCTGGTCCAAAGGAAGGAGCTCCAGAAGCTTGACCTATGTGGGATAGCAGAGGTGGGAGCTCGGTTAGGGGTGAAGCAGAGCTCGGGTGCAAACTAGAGAAGAAAAGGGATGGGGAGGAAGAATGGGAATGGAGCTGAGAAAGAGCTCGATGCCTGGATGAAGTAGAATAGCTGGGGAGGGCGCTGCTTGCCTTGGCCAGAGGAGAACGAGAGAAAGAGAATGGCTGCTCGGGTGAGGTCCGGGGAAAGATTTGGGGAAGGTTGAAGCAGCTTAGCTTGCTGGTTTGGGGAGTAGAGCGAGCTCGGGTTGATGAAGAAGCTGAGAAGAAGAGAAGGGGGATTGGGGCTGCTCGAGGGGAAGAAGAGTGAGGTAGCTCAGCTGTACTGGAGCTTGGTTTGCTGTGTTGAGGTGGAAACGTGGCAGGGAGGGGACGAGTTATAGAAGAGGTGCTTGGTTGGTTAATGGGGGCGGGGCCAACCGCAGGGGAGTAGGCGTCGGCTATTACTCTAGCTAGGGAGGTGGCATGGTGAGCAGGGAGCATAGGGGAGTTGGGCACCCTGCGACGTTTGAGCTGGCAGGGAGTGCAATAAAAATTGGGCACCGAACGCATACGTGGAAAGAATGGCCCAGCGCTGATCTTTAATGAGAGCAAATGAGAGACAAGCAGGGGAATAGGAATTGGGAAAAGAGAGGTGAGGTGGAGTAGTTCCGTTGGGTTTGGAAGGAAATAGGAGCAGCTCGAGTGTTACAGCAGGGAGCAGCTTAGCATGCATTGGAGAAAGATAGAGTTATTACAAGCTGCTGGTTGATGCTGTAGGACTACATGAGGAGGCGCTGAAAAATTAGGCACCGATTTCTGCTGGGAGTGTTTCGTGTCCAAGGAAACAGTGGCCGGTTGTAAGGTGGTACAGGGCTCAGTGCAGTAATGGAAAAGACAAGGGAGGCAGTGTAGATAGAAATGTTTCGCAGTGCAAGGGTTGTAGGTTGAGTTGACGTTTCGTGGTACTAAAGAGAAATAAGGGAGAGACTATAGGTGCAGAGATTTATTATAAATGTTCACTTACGCGGGATGGAAAAGTGTTAGGACTCTTGCCTATACCTGCAGCAGGTGTAGGTGCACATTTATACACCAATAAATTGAGTAGGTGTTCTCAATGAAAAAGATGGCAGGTGTGATTGTGTATAGCCAGGTGCAGACGGGTCCTTTTGACATGGTCATGGGTACGTGCCACATTCCGGTGGCCTCTTGGGTATATGTGCGAAGGTGGGATTTACGTGCGTCGGGGAATACACTTAGTCAGATACAGGGACATACCGGAACAGATGGTATAGATATGGATTAGCCACGAGTTTATACATGTATATACGGGCAGTCATACGGTAGTTAAGGTGTTGGGGTTTACACCGGCTTGGAAGAAGCGAGCTAAGACTCAGAGTGTACGTGCCCACAGACAGTCGGGAATTCAAGCGTATATATGGTGGCAAGGAGGTTAGAATAGACATACGAGACCGTGGAGGGCCAGGGTTTGGGAAAGTATTACCGGTATGCTTGTATATACGCATAGCAGGGCCGAACAGTGAGTTAGGGTTCTGATCCATAAATCAGGAGGAATGGATTAGGGTTTTGCGTATATGCGTGTATGTAAAAGAGGTATATATGTGCTCGTACTCATGATAGGTCGTGGCGAAGTAGGTGGCAGAAGATCACCTCATTTGGAGGAGGTTCGCGATGTATATACGTGTCAATTTCACGGGAGTACTGGCTGAGAATGTAGCTGCAGACGTCGGTCTGGGTTACATCGACTAGGAAAAGGAAGGGGATCAAAGGCGGAAGATCTTGGCCTGATTTGCTTTAGGGTTAGAATGATTTGATATAAAGTTTTAATCGGGTGTACTTTAGTTAGCATTATTTAGTAAAAAGTTTTTGAAAGTCCTAATTTTTGTGTTTTGGAAAATCAGGGTGTGACACTTTTCCTGTTGCTCTCGCCCCATGTGTAGATTCCTTTTCGTGCTGCTCTCTGATCTCCTCATTTTCGCACCGTCATTATAGGCTAGTAATGGATACATTAGATTACCTACCCGTGCGCTTTCATTACAATGGTGAGTTCCTGAACGCTGGTGTAGATGTGCATTACATTGGTGGAATAGAGGCCATGTCGCACATTGAGCGTGACAAAATGTCACTGCCAGAGCTAAGAGGTCACTTTAAGGACCACTGCGAGAATGTAGAAGACAAGCGGTTTTTTTGGTGTTTCCCAGGGGAAGAACTCAGAGATGGCCTTAAACTTTTGTGGGATGACAACAGTTGTCACGTTATATCTGAAGGGATTGTTGAGGGTGGTGTAGCTGACATCTATGTTGAAACCTTGTCGCATTTGGAAGCCCCCATGGTAGATGAAAGTGATTTTGAGGATGAATTGAATGAATTGATATCTGAAGCATCAAAGGAAGATGAGAATTTATAGACAAGGAAGCCCATTGTTTTTCTCACTCCAACAAAACAGCTTAGAGAGAAGGAAATGTGTGATGTTCTTGCCCTGAAGAGGTTTTACAACAATCCCAAAAAGATTAAGAAGGGAAAGGAAGAGGTAGTAAGGCAGAATGTGGAACCTGTCATAGAAGAAGAGGAAAGCACCGATGAAGAATACAATCCAGGAGATGAATGCACATCAGAGGAAGATGACGAGGCTGCTGACATAACCAAGAAATACATACAATTCAGGAAAGAAATGAAGGCAGGGAAGATAGATCATCTAGATGATGTTCTGTTCGATGAGCCTCAAGTTGGGTCTGCTAGTGGTGTAGGTGCAGAACAAGAAGATGGGGATGCTCCTTCTGAAAATAGTGATTTTGATGATTCCTTTGATGAACTTGGCAATGATGGAGAACTCATAGTGAAGCAAAATGAGTATCCTAGATTCAAAGACAGAAATGATGTCCCACATTTCTCCCTAGGCATGAAGTTTGATTCAAAGCATGACTTCAAACAAGCAATCATCAAGTACGGACTGTGCCACAGGAGACTGGTCAAGTTTGTTAAGGATGAAGCTACAAGAGTTAGGGCCAAGTGTGACTGGCCCTTGTGCCCATGGGTATGTCTTCTAGCATCACCAACCAGGTGTAACAGCTGGCAGATAACAAGTTATAATGATCAGCATGCATGTCCACCAAGAAGGGATAATAGATTAGTGACCTCAACTAGAATTGCAGCCAAGTATGAGAAGCTGATAAGAGCAAACCCCACATGGAAGCTAGATAGCATGAAAGCACATATCCAAGAAGAGATGTTCGTAGATGTTAGCATCCATCAAGTGAAGAGAGCAAAGAAGCTAGTAATGCAAAAGTGGCTGGATGCAACAAAGGGACAGTATAGCAGAATTTTAGACTACCAGCTTGAGTTGTTAAGGAGTAACCCTAACAGCACAGTTGTTGTGAAGCTAGAACCTGACAGTGTGCAACCAATATTTCAAAGGATTTATATATGCGTTGAAGCTCTGAAGATGGGTTTCATGGCAGGTTCTAGAAAGGTCATTGGCCTCGATGGTTGCTTCTTCAAGGGCTCAACAAATGGGGAGCTTCTATGTGCAATAGGAAGAGATGGGAACAACCAGATGTACCCAATTGCTTGGGCGGTAGTAGAGAAGGAAACAAATGATTCATGGGATTGGTTTTGCTAGTTGCTTTTTAGTGATGTAAAAGTTGAAGGAGGTGATGGTTGGGTATTCATCTCAGACCAGCAAAAGGTAAGAATTCTAACTATATGCATTGTTCAATACCAGTTTGAAAGGAAGTGAACTTATTATATCATGTGTATTTGCAGGGCATAATTAACGCTGTACAACATTGGGCACCTATGGCAGAGCATAGGAATTGTGCAAGGCACATATATGCCAACTGGAGGAAAACATACAAGAAGAAGGAATGGCAAAAGAAGTTCTGGAGGTGTGCTAAAGCTTCAAGTGTAAGTCTTTTCAACTTGGCTAGAGCAAAGCTTTCTCAGGAGACTCCAGATGGAGCAATAGCAATCATGAACACCTACCCCCATCATTGGAGTAGAGTCTAGTTCAAATTAGGTTATAACTGTGATTCTGTAGACAATAACATGTGTGAGAGCTTCAACAAGTGTATTGTAGAAGCTAGATTCTTCCCAATTATTACCATGTTAGAAACTCTTAGAAGGAAGGTTATGGTTAGGATCCAAGAAAATAGAACCAAGTCTGACAGGTGGAATACTGAGATATGTCCCAACATAAACAAGAAACTAAATGCTTACATAACTGAGTCAGCTGCATGCCATGCAATTTTGAATAGTGATGAATGTTTTGAAGTCAAGCACCTAGATCACAGATTCACAGTTGATTTGAGGAATATGACTTGTAGCTGTAGGTCTTGGCAGCTGTCTGGCTTGCCTTGCCCTCATGCAATTGCCTGTATTCACTTCAAGACAAGTGCATTAGATGCATATGTGGCTAGGTGCTACACTGTGCTGAGTTTAAGAAGGTGTATGCACACTGCTTGAAGCCCTGTGAAGGCATGTCAGCTTGCCCTACTTCAAAGAGTGCTAAACCTGGACCACCCAGGTATGTTAAGATGCTAGGTAGGCCCAGAAAAGAGAGGAAGAGGGAGCCTCAGGAAAAGCCCAAGGGAACAAAGGTTTCAAAAGTAGGCACGGTAATAAGGTGTAGGCTATGCAAGTCTACAGGTCATAACAGGACAACTTGCAGTAAGAATCCAAAGAATAAAGAGTGTGGTGCTCCTTCTGGTGCTGCAGCCAGTCAATCATTAGCTCCACAATCCCAGCAGGATAACATGGTTAGTGTCTGGTTATCATAACCCTTAATTACCTCACATTTGGGTCATAACCTCACATTGAATACAACAGGCAATTGTGCAAGCATCACAACGGAGTGTAGCTAGCACTAATAAGACGAAGTCTGCTCGACAGGAAAGCCAACTAGTAAGCATAGTGCTACTTCATCTGCAAATGTAAGTTATTGCCTATTGTGCAATCAGGGATTACTACTATTTGAAGTACTAACACATGTGTAATGTTCTGCAGACTGCTACCAATAAGAAGGCTGCCAAGGCTTTTGCTAAGGTCAATGTGAAGACATCAAAAGGAGGTGCAGCTTCCATGAATCTGCAAGCCAGTGTGCCAGGCACTGCTAGTGTGTCCATCAATATGACTTCTGGAAGTGCAAGTGCGCATGTCCATGCCCAGGAACCACCCAAGAAGTAAAAGAAGATGCCAGAACTATGCCTCGAAGAGTGAGTGTTGTTAGTGCCTCTAAGACTAAATGTTGTTATCACTTCAAAGACTAAGTGTGTTAATGTTATTTCCCTGGAGCCAGTGTTGATGTCAGTTGTGTTGATGTCAGTTGAGAAAGACTAAGTTAGTTGTGTTGATGTCTTTGTGTAATGCCAGACCTACGTGGCTAATGTTTATGTCTTTTTTCTTCATGGTATGTGTCATGAAAATTAATGCCATTTCAAATTACTGCAGCTAAGCACATTAAGTTGCCATTACTGCTAATTTCCATTGCATATAGTGCCAGCATGTTCAAGATTTCAACTATTTCCATCGCGCACTTGCTTACAAAGCCTTCAGTACAACAAAGAGAAGAGCAAAGCATACAACAATGAGAATCACCCTATCCTTCTCTAACTTGCGAATTCTAAGCTCCTGTTCTGAAATTAACACATCCTTCCGACTTGTAGTTTCCTTCATTGCCCTCAGTTCTTCTCTATGCTCAAGACCCTCAATATCCTGCTCTGAAATTGCGTCTCTCAGCTACTTCTTTTCAGCAAGCAAGACACGAACTCTATCCCGCAAATCGACAAGCAACTGACGCATGAATGGGGTTGTTGCTTCATCATACCATCCAAAGAATTTGCAACCACCATTCTAACAAGATCAACAACAAAACAAACACCAGCTAAGAGGAACACGAACAAGAACCACCAAATCGACAAAATCTCTCGACCTACTTACCCGCGCGAACTGGCATTTTAGATATCGCCTCCCAGGATTGTCGTCACTCCATGAGATCCATCTCGCCGCCTTCCTTGGTTCAGTGCACCAACAAATCACCGGCGGCCCATACTCCAGGGGCCGTTCACGGTATGGTACCGGTGAGTGGCTTGAGAGGCCACCGATGTGATGCGAAGAGGAGGATGACCTGCCTGAACGCCTTGACGTTGCAGATGACTCCATCACCGCGGGTTACAGCTCGTCGCCTCGGCCGCCACCGGGTGCCGCTCCCTCTGTGCCTCCATCGATTTTAGGGTTTGGGGAGAAATGAGGAATTTTTTGCCCTCAGGTCCCAAGCAACAGTCAATGGTTAAGTCGGGTGAAATACCACCACGTAGTCAACGTGTCAAACTAGTTCAGTCAAGTCCCGCCACGCAGTCGACATCGGGCCAAAACCGCTCCACGTCAGCCTAATACCGGCTGCTGCTAGGGTGAGGGGGGTAATTTATCCAGAATCAACAATTTGAGGTGAGATTTACTTGGTATTGGATGTTAGAGGCAAAATGTACTCACAGGCACTAGTTGAGGGGTGAAAAATACACTTTTTTCTTTAACTTTTAACTTGTTTAATTCGGAAACATGTTTTGGAGCTAATTGTATACATTGTTCCTAGCTTCTTTTCCTGTATATCAAATAATCAAAACATGTTCTTTTGAATTGTTGATGCTTATTTCTTAATTTCTTGACATCCTCCATAATTATGAAGTTACAAACTTTAGGAAAGAAGGAATTCATTTATTATTTATGTTGTATTTTTGTACATTTTAAAGGGGTTTTTGTATTTCGACAAATATTCGAAACCGTATCCGTGTCCACTTTATATTCACTCCGTATTCGTATTTGACACTATTCGTATCTGTATTCGTTTCTGGGATTTTCATATTCATCTCTAGTTTCGATAAAAAATGTAAAAAAGGATATGATAGAACTAGTTTCCATCCGTATCCGCTCCGTTTTCACCCGTAACGAGAGCACTCTCCTATGGCAACCATAGAAAAAATTTCGAGTCTAGAAAAATTTTGGTTCCTATCGAAATCATGGAAATTTCAGAAATTTCGAAATTCATTTCAGACAAATTTTAAAATATGAATTTGAATTTAAACAAAATTTGCTCAAAATTTGGACGAATTTTTCAAAATTTTTGATGAAATTTTGACAGCATGCAGGCACGAACAGACACAGAAAAGAAGTAGACTTCAGATGTTAAATGAGATCCAGCAGAGTGTACGTTACAACAATTTCACAAATACCAAGACTCCACTGTCAATTCTAATTTTCCAACTCCCAAGTGAAATCTAGGAAATATTAAACATAAAACATAGATGACAATCCAAGTTTTCAATAGTCTGTTTTAACATTATAATATATATGACAATCCAAGTTTCAGACAGTCCATTGAAACATCATAATACTATAGAAATAGAAAGTTCCATTCCAGCAGTCCATTGAAACACAAAATATTAAAGTCATCAGAGTCTATCAAAATATATGCATAGCTGAATTTTCCTATCCTAGAGATGCTTCGCATATTTGACAAATAGCCTCATCCCAACAATAGCTCCAGGTCTCCAGCTGAACATAAGGTAGAATATCAAGGAACGTCACAAATCCATAACAGCTCCAGTAACAACATGTGTTAGGTAATAATAACGATAATTCATTTTACCAAACGAATGATTAATAATTCAGTGAGATAACTAACCATTGACTAATAGTAGAGACTATTGGGGTCCTTGTTGGGCTTATTTCCTCGTTTTGACAATCGTCGTTTTACAGCATCTCCCTCTTCTTCACCATCTTCCTCTTCTTGACCATTTTTATCTTCTTCGACCACTCTCATTTCTTCCTCATCTTCATTCTCTTCTCCTTGATCACCATCACTGTCATCTTCATCGGATGAGTGGTCTTCAAGTTCAATGTCATCCTCATCATCATTGTTTTCACTTTCAACAAATTCATCCTCATCCTCATCATCTCCAGTAAACACTACCTTCTTCACTTTTTTCAAACTTGTATTTCTTACAAGGACAGAAAGCTTCTTGGTCTTTCTCCTTCCCTTTCTTCCAATGCAGGCAAGCTTTCTCTTTAAATTCTCTCGATATATTTCTTCAACAACAACCTGAGATGGCATACCTTCCTCATCTAGAACCGGGCTAGATTCACTCCTTGAATTGTTCAACCATTCCATTATCGGGTTCTTTTCATCAAAGAATGTGGCATCCATCACCATGGAAACGGGATCAAGTTCCCTCTCTTCCCGTTCGATCTCATGTTGCTGGATGCATAGCTTCAAGTTGTAGTGCACATACACAAGCTTGTGCAGCTTCTCATAACTTAGCCGATTTCGAAACTTTGTGTGGATCAACGCAAATGTGCTCCAATTGTGCTCACATCCGCTGGATGACACACATTGGGAGACAATCCGAAGAGCATACTTTTGCAAGGTTTTGACCTCTCCTCCATATAGCAACCACCAAGCAGCTGTAATAAAAGGAGAAAAATATTTGAATGGAAGCACCTTGCGTTTCAAATAAGAAGAATGCTCAAAAAACTCATTTTTTGCTCTTACATGGGCTAACCGAGGATGCTGCCAGATGCGCCATCGATCCATCAAACCTCCCTTTATTAGCACGAAAATCTAAGAATTGAGCCATTGCCTCACATGCCTCTTTCGGCGAGTCTGCAATCTGCGATATCACTTTTGTTAGGTGCTCAACGGAATTCGCCGTGTCGCTAGAATTCAATTTGTAGTGGCCTTCAGGATGAATGACAGAAGCTACAAGACAAAGGTAGACTGCATTTAAATACATGAAAATTAGCTAATTTACAATTCAAGCTAGTACTCTCTAATTACCTGCTAGCATCAGTATATGCATGTATAAATAGCGAACCCTGGGAGCCACCTTACTCATGTATCTACGGAACTTCTCCATCCCTGGGCCAAGATGAGCTTCCATTGAATGTAAAGCAAGCATCATCCGTGATTGGAAACCAGAAACGGTGCCATTCTTTTGTTGATCAGCATAGCGTAGTACGGTATAAAGTGGCTCCACTGTATCAAGGATACACTTCAGCTCAGCCCACCATTGACTACTTGTCAAATTAGTTTCTACAAAGTCATAGTCTGGATCACTTCTCCAATCACTTTCCCTCCACTCCAAAGACACCATCCATTATCGAAACTTATCTTTTCTGTCATGAAAACTTTGAAGAAAAATAAATACTGTACCAAAGCAAGTGGCATTTGGTCGGATCAACTCTCCGCCGATCTTCTTCCTCATCTCATCATGCAACCTGTTATGGCTGTAGAAAAACTTGCAAATCCTTTTGGCACTTTTGACCACTTTGTCAACCTCCGGGAACTGAGCAATGTCCTTCAACATGAGATTGATCGTGTGAGCGGCACATGGCTACCAGAAAATATGAGGGTACTCTACAATGAGATTCTCACATGCTTTCTTATAGTTGGAACCATTGTCAGTGACAATTTGCACAACCACCTTGTGGCCAATCTCCTCAACTACCACCTTCTTGATCTCTCTGTACAAGAAATCTGCAAGGAGAAGAAAGACAATATAAAACAGAGAGCATGTCAATGAACAAGAATATAACTGCTATCGTCCAACTCATTACCTGCATTCTGAATTTTACCGGTTGCATCGATGGACTTGTGAAAAAACATACGCTCATTGCAATGCACCATAAAATTGATGATGCTCATAGAGGTAGGTCCAGTCCATGAGTCACACATTACTGTCACACCAAATTGATCCCAATCAATTTTAAATTTATGTATATAGTCCTCCATTTCCATGCAGCTAGCGTCCAAGTATTTTCCATCAATATCAGACCCATTAGGCAAGGGCAGCACCAAACCTATCTCCATGGAAAGCCTCAATGCTGCTCGAAAGTAATAGCAGTTGGCTTTTCGCCCAGGAATTTCATTATCATGAAACCAGTGTGCCCAAGCTTCACCAATTTTTGCAATTCTAGTTTTGTCCATTGCAACATCAATCCTCTGCTGGGAGGTCACTTTGCCATGGCCAATACCACTAGTGCTACCACATGAGCCACTAGCACTAGATCTTTTACGAAGGTGCCTTTCAATCTGTCCACCACCACGAGTGGTATTGCTACTCCCACTCCCAAATCCATGCTCGAATGTGCCAGGCCTCCTCTCCACTTCATGCCGAAGTTCCAAATCTCTCAATGATCTTCCAACTGCCATTGGCGTTCGCACCTCCGAATCGTCGAGCACACCATCAATATCAATTATGTCATGCCCATGCATTTCCTGGACAAGTTCACGTTCAAATTTGATATCACGCTCCTCGTCTTCTATTTTCTTTTCTTTCTTTTCCAGCCGCATCTTCCTTATTGCAGCCCGCACCTCTCTGGGAACTCTATCGCACGGTCTAACTTGTTTTCTCAATGAAGCTAGATGCTCTGCAAAACGGGTTGCAGCTCCACCATTGTACTCCCGTCCGCAATAAAGACACTTGAAACCTTGGGTACCAATACGGATGCCGTGACTCCACACATTGTTAATGTCTCCGGTGTACATAAACCCTGCATTCCATGACAATAGAAACCAGTGCTACTACCAATTTGATATGCATCAGATTTCTAACACTTTAGTCAATCCAAAACAATGATATGCCAACTTGCCAAGGAGTGAAATTAAACAATTCAAGAATACTAAAGTGCACTTAGAAAAGTAATTGGCCTTTTGTAAGTTCAGTGGTAATATATACCGAATTTACAAGAAACTAAAAGCCCATTTGCAAACAAAAATAATATTCAAATGTTATCACATTACACATATTTACGTAATCACGTTCACATCAGCTAATCAGCTACATGCCTACATCCATGGCTACATGCACGAATTGAAAAAAGATGGACATCAGGACAAGTGCACGTCAACATCTACAGATTCAGATTCAAGAGGCATTAGCAAAATAGCAAGTGTGGCAACCATTGCTCCCTGTGAGGCACCGGTGAAACCATCCATGCCAAGGGCGCTGCCGCTGCAGCTGCCGTGGCCCCCGGACCCGTCGCTGGGAGTAGCCGGAGCCACGCTGGACTACCCTTATCCCCTCCCGTCCCCCACTGAGTGGCAGGATGGTAGCAGGTGTCGCCGGATTGGCATCGCACACTCGTTCGCACGGCGCCGCCGCTCCGCCGAAAGAAATCGTTTGGGGAATTTTGAAAACTGACTTGGGAGAGCCGGCCAGGGCAAAATGGGTTACGGGAGCAAATTGAGAATGGGCTACATGGCTGTTTGGGCCGGGCTCCAATTCAAACCAACTTGAATGAGATGCAAAAACTTTGGTGACCCTCAAAATGTCCGAAATTTCAGAAATTTCGGTGAAATTTCGACGAAATTTTTTTCCCTGGTGGCAACTCCCGAAGACGGGCGGTGATGATCGTAGCCTGGCCCCATGACATGGCAGGTCGGATGGCAATGGAGGCTAGCGGCGACGTCGACCGGAAGGAGGTGCTGGTGGCGGCAGGTCCGCCGGTGACGGTGGCATCGGGGTGACCTCCGACGTGGCTTGAGCTGCTCGCAAGAAACTGTGGGGAGGTCAGAGGAAGCTCGGCTTGGAGAACAGGGAGGCGACGGACGGAGCTCGGTCTCGTGAAAGGGGAGGAATAGGAAACACGTGCTGCTCGGATGCGAAGCTTGCTCCGGCGAGCTCCCATCGGAGAGCAGTGGGAAGGGAAAGAAGGAGCACAGACGGCTTGGGGGAAGAGAATGAGAGGAAGGAAGCGGATGAGGGCAAGGAATGTGAGGCAGTGGGAGGAGCTCGGGTGGAAGGTTGGAAGCTCAACTTTCTAGAACCGGAGAGAGAATAAGCACGAGGTGTTGATGACCAAATTTGGCAGTACTCCCAAATGACCCAAGTGCATCGGGAAAGGTTTACAGTGTTACCGAATCGTGGCCCACACCGAGTGGTTTGCAGTGTCCTCGAGTCTCGAGCACTCGTATCCCGAGTTCTCGTGCTCCGCTATGGTCCTGACCACAGGAATGTTCATAGAAGATCCCGCAAAATCCTCAAGCAGCGCCCCAGTTGCCGAATGTATCCGAGTACTGGGTCTCGAGTTCTCGTATCCCCGAGTACTCATTCCCAAGCACTCGAGTTCCCGAGCACTCGTGTTCCCGAGTACTTGCGCTCCCGAGCACTCGTGTCCCCAAGTACTCGCGTCCCCGAGCATTCGCGGTTCCGAGTAGATACAAGACGGGTTCTAAATAGCACGACCGAGTTCCAGCGGTGCCAGCTCGTCCGAGTTGTGATATTCTCGAGTTATCCCACAGGTGGGTCGAGGCACCGAGTTGTTTGTTGTGAAGTCTTTTCTGGTGCCAGGAACCCTAACTTGGGACGCAAGGAACAGCAGCTGATCATTATGTTTAAAGGAAAGTACGAGATTTGGAAAGACTCCTGGATCGTATGGAAGGATATCTCGTATACAGGGCGGAGTCCAGATCACGGTGGTTAAGTTGATCAGATTAGGGAAGATATCTCGTGTACGAGATGGATTCTTGATTGCGGCAGGCAAGATTATCAGATTAGGGAAGCAATCTTTGTCTATATGGAGAGCTATATCATGTACGATACAGAGTTGTATTCCAGCCCTAAGACCAGGCATACCCTATAAATATGAAGGGTATATGACCGATTGAAAACAACACACAATCGAAACAATCAATCTATTATCTTTTCATCTACTATTTTTCTTCTCATCCTTGTTTTATGCCTTTCGTTCTTCCCTGTTCTTCGTGTTCGATGGCAGCGAACCTCGAAGCTCTAAGGGCGGTCAGGCCGACTTAGAGCAGCCCATAGCCGCCGCACTCCCTGACGGGGTCCCTCCCGGGGGTGTGGGGTTTCGGGTTCCCAAAAGCACTCGTCGGCGTGTCTTGCGCATCGCGCTCCCGGCGAGTCTCCCCTGGCTCCGTGTCCTATGCATCGCGCTCGGCGTCGGGGGTACACGGTGACGTGTTCATGTGCAAACACGAGGAAGAAAGGGGGAACGTGACGGCGCCGGCGCAGTCAAGGGCGGCTGGGGCCTGGCGCTGCGCTGGAGAGGACTCCTGGCGCATCCTTTTGGCGGGTAGCAGGTGGCCTGAGGCGACATGCTGCGCTCGGCTGCAGAGGAGAACATGGAGCTCGTGTAGGAGAGAGATTGGGGAAAAGGTGGGGAGGATGAAGAAGAAAGGTGAGGTAGGAGAAGAGGCACACGGCCGGCAGCACTAAGGTCGGGGGGGAGGGTCCGGCGGGGGCTCGGCACCGACGGTTGTCGTGGAGCGCTCGGCGTGGGGCGGTTGGAGCTTGGGGAAGGCAGTGTACGCGCTTGAGCTTGATTGCAGGGGAGAGAGAAGCGAGAGGAAGAAGAAAGGCGGGGGAAGACTTCCCGTGGGGCCTAGGTCCACTAGTAAGTGAGTCCCTAGCTGGTGGGGTGATGCATACACGGGTGGAGTTAGGAGAATCAGCACAGAAAAAGGGCAGGGAAGAATAGTGCAAAAACTATTGAACCTTTGACCAATTTTCCGTGGAACATTTTGCACAGAAGTAATATGGTTGCATTGCATAAATGAGTTCTATACAGATGAAGGATATCTTATAAAAATTTGAAATTTTTTGGAAGTATAGATTAGGGGAATTTAGGTTAGATTCAAAAAGGCATGAAACAAGATTTTGACATTATTAGGAATTTTGAGAGCATAAAAAATTCCTGGGCCTGGGTTTGGGACATATATGATGGAATATACCTCCCTTAGCTTTCGGGAAAGTTTCTGAGATTAAAACTTAGGGTCTTCACCCAATAGATTGGATATATGGCAAAAGGGAGAAAGGGTAGAAACGGGTTACTTGCAAGAGCGATGACATACATGGTTAAGGAAAGGGTGTCGGAGTTCAACTCCAACTATTTTTAGTACATATGGTCCAGGGTTGGGATTAGGGTTTTACTCCCTCGCTTGGAAGGAGGGAAAATTAGGGCTGCCCACGAAGAGGTATTATATGCGTATATGCATGGCATATATGTAGAGGATCGATGTATGAGCTACCTCGGGTTTTCCAGGAGTGTCAGGGAAGAACAAGCAGAAGCTACACTTAGAGTTCCTACTTGCTCGGAGAAATCGAGATAGGAGTTAGAGTGTAGGTGCCCACCTACACTTGAAAGTTAAGCGTATATATGATCGCTATGCAGTGAAAAGAAACACGAGAGGCCCTGGTGGGTTGGTGTCAGAGTGGTGCTACTGATATACTCATATATATATGCATAGGACTAGGGCAGAAACTAACGGAGAGTGCCGAGGACATCGGCGGAGAAGATTAGGGTTAAGCAAACAAGGGTTGAAGAAAATAAGATTACATGGTTGTCAATG
Organism: Stipa capillata; assembly: GCA_019208055.1. Lineage (NCBI taxonomy): Eukaryota > Viridiplantae > Streptophyta > Magnoliopsida > Poales > Poaceae > Stipa > Stipa capillata. Next base: position 51,203 of record JAGXJF010005624.1, on the reverse strand, counting down.
AGGTTGTTGAGATGGGAAGGGGAACAAGTTTTAGTGTTGTATTATTCTTACAATTTAGTTCACACAACTTATCGAGAAAAGTTTTAGTTAGATAGCAACAAAAAGTTTTTGTAAACCCTAACTTTCGGGTTATTAGAAACCACGGTGTTACAGATAAATAAGCACGTAACGAATTTTGGCTGAATAATTAGTTTAACCGATTCGTATGGGTTAGGCGTTAAAAACGTACCTAATGCAAAGTGATAAATTAGAGTGACGCGACTGGTGCAAAGTGACTGTTTTCTATATTCTATTGTAAAATGAAAAAAATAGTCACAACGAGTCTGATCTAAAGAGCAATGAACTCTTTAGTTTTCCAACTCCTCAGTAAATTTGGTAATGGATGCATGGATGCATGTGAATAGAAATGGATGGCTGTGATCTCTGGAAATACTTTAGGCTGCTAGTACCATTTATCTCTCAATGCCTATCTTTAGACGGCGCTCAATTCTGAGACCTGATTACGAAAGGTAATCCTAGCTACATCTAAGATTCGAAATTTCAAACCATTTATTAAAAAAAAGTCTATTTTTCTCTCTTAAACTATTGGTTAGGTTTACTTTTCCTTTCAAATTATTTTTAGGCTCACTTAACCCCCTAAACTATTTAAATTGAAATATATAAAAAAAATACATATATGTTATAGGGTGAAATATATACATGTAAATTTTGGTAAAAAAATATGACACTTTACCACCTGTGCAAAATAAATAAATGTGTACAACAATAAATTTTCATAGGTTGTAAATGGTCATATTGTTTACCAAAATTTATATGTATATACTTCACCCCATAACTTACATATATGAATTTTTCACATTTTTAAAAACTTGTAGATGTGATTTACCCTTCCAAAAACCGGTCCAGGATAAATTGCTCCTCATTCAAATAGTTTAGCGGTTAAGTGAGCCCAAAAATAGTTTGAGTAGGAAAGTGAGCCTAGCCAATAATTTAGAAGAGGGAAGTGGACTTTTCCTATTTAAAATAGTAAAGATCAGAATTTCCTGCTTTAATTAAAGCTTACAAGATTTTTCTGGATTATAGAGGATTTATTTTGGTTAAAATTAATATATAATATTTTTCGTGTTTGAAATATTTTATTTGATTTTAGCATATTCAAATATGCGGCTATGAACTGGAAGTTTCAGAAACTTTTCTTGGTATTTTCTGAGCTAACATTTCTAGAGATAAGAAAACGACTCACTTTTGGAGTAAAGAACAAAATTGGCGAGACAAATCTATATCGACCAACTCTCTTTTCTCTTTACCTCGGCAAAATATCTTTCAAGCCACTATTGTTTATTCGCATGTATGATGCGTACACCGTGCCCAACCCGTCTCCCCCGCCCTGACAACTTATATGAATATTTGATGTCAAATAAGGTAATTAACACAACATATTCGCATCCAGAAACACCCTCATAATTTTACAGCAACTGTAAGATGTCCATATGCAAGATATACCACTCAAAAGTTCTCTCTTTGATATATACCCTCAAAAAGGTCAGAAGTGAACAAGCCTAAATTGAGTTCACGAGTCAACAGCGTGCCAAGAGAGTGAGCCTACAAGTGAAGGACCCATCAATAATTAAATTTAGAGACGAGGCTACACACATAATTATTGAAAACGGTATTTTACGAACAACCGCAGGAACCATCTTTTCTCTTTTCCAAAAAGGGTGAACCCCACCTGCCCAACCATCCCTTCTTTTTTCTTTTTCCACTCCACGTCATCCCCACGACCGCAACCAGCCTGATGAAACCCCCATTTCGCTCTCTCATCCTTTCCTCACGAGTGCTACCGAAGGCCGGAGCACCATGGGAGGTAAAGCGCTCCCTACCTGACGTGCGGTGTCGTCCTGTCCAGCCTTCTCTTGTCGGTGGTTTGAAGCTATTATCTGTGAGGTGGAAAGTCAACTCTATGGGTTGGTAAGGTGGATTTTTTGGCGATTGAAAAGTTTTTTTCAATGATTTGGAAGTTGTTGTTCCTGGTGGTTGAAAGCTATAGTATATTAGGGTTGGAAGTTAATTTTTTGGCAAATTTTGTGGAAGCTAATTTTTTGGGGGTTGAAAGCTGGTGTTGGTAGTAGGAAGCTTATGTGCGTCGAGTTGGAAGCTGATTCTTGTTGAAAGTTTATGCAACTTTTGGTTGAAAGTTAGATATTTTTGGGTTGAAATTGGATATTTGAGACTGTGCTTTTTTCTTCGGTTCTAGAAATAGCCAGTACCAATGGGGGTGGCCGAATGGTGAACAGGTAAAGGGAGAAGACAAAAGAGAAAGATGAACTCGATCGTTCCAATAGGGTGCTTGAGCTATCGGAACCAACCACCCTGCCGAAACTCGATTGCTTCCAACAAACGATCACAAATTACACCTCCTCCATAATTACTCAGGTGAACATGTCTTCTTTATTTTTATTCCAACCACTCCTGGATACCATACTTATCCTCATTCCCTAGGGCTAGGTACATGCATATGAAACCAACCCTCATGTTGCTACCTTCGTACCACGGTGTGCCACCAAAGCTCTGAAAGAGGGAGAGAGGAGAAGAAGAGAGTGAGTAAGTAAGAGCACAATGGAGCTCAATGAAGCAGGACAGCCATACACGGGGCTGAGTTATCCCCCAATGAAAATGACAATGGGGAAGACATATGGATTTTGCTCGTGAGACCATGGAAATATTAACATGGAGGGATAATTTTGAGGGGCGATGAGGGCTAGGATCTTTAACACTGATAGACTCTGTCATGGAATTGATGATGCAATGAGGCTTCTACAGGCTTTTGAGCTTTGGAACAAAGGAGAGGGGACACAAAGTAGGGGATGATGTACATGGAACAATATTTTTTGACCATACATGGCAAAGTCAAAGAAGCACAGTAGCCTAACTATGGCCAATTCTCGGCTGTTGGATCTAAAATAGATGGTTTGATCTCAGCCTTTGTTTCACAATCCGACAACCATAAAGCAAAGTCATGGCACTGTAGCGTCATGACAATGTGAAGCTATAACTTCACAACATTGTAGCACCACAAAGCTAAACAATCCACCTCCGGTAGTCATGGGAGGGGGTGGTGTTGGACCGGGATTTAACAGACTCAAACCCTCTGTGCATTCTACACTATTCTAGAATCAAACTAGTGCACACATAAATGTCATAATCATACTCAAACTAACAAGTAGCATAATACTTAAAAAAATGTAATCTTGCCTTATGGAAAAGTTTTACAAAAGTTCATGGTAGCAAAAAAACTAGTAGATAAATTCTGGTAGATAAGCCCATCTATCAGCATCATAGGCATCTGATTGGGACACACACCCTAGGGTTCTCCAAGATAATCCTCTTTAGGGAAAAGATTGATAGATCCCTCCTCTTTATGACTTTTTATAGCAAGGATGAGTATATGACGTACTCCACAAGTCACCAGGGAGGTGTAACAGAATATTCATGATGCAAAGGTTTCAAAGGAAGGCTACTACAGTTCAAGTCCATAAAGTGAATAAGTAGTTGTAATATAGTAAAAAAGTTCATGAAGCAAAATTGGTCAGATATTGATCATTGACCAGTACGTGTTTATCCCAAACAACCCAAAGTACTTATTGCAAAGCCACCATAGCGCATTCTACCAAAACTAATTACCAAAAATACCACAAAGTATCACCAACAATACAAGTTAACAACATAGGAGGCTTACCCAAAGCTTGCTAGGTTGAGCTTGTTCATGACCATAAACATGGCTAATCAATTAGTATTAACACTCTGCGGAGGTTATACAGCTTTACCCACAAGATGTGATGTATTCCTTTCATCGGTACTCGCTATGGTGTACGAACCAGGAGTTGCGATATGGATTTTACAAAAACTTTCTCGTGATACCAACCTCAACAAACCTTTCCATCAACACGTGATTGCAATTCTCGATACTCATATAATTAGTGGGCTAGGACATCTAATACTAGTGCTTGTGGTTATACTGCTAAGGCTCGGACCAAGTTTGCAACATCAAGTCCTTAGGTCGTCATCGAGCGAGACTTCCCACAAACCAATTAAAAAGAAAACAAATGCTCACAAACAATCATTCGGTTGCTGAGCAGTGACTCCGGTTTACCCACAAGCATACGAGATCACTTCCAGTATAGTTTTCAATCGAAAGAGTGTCAAACCCACAGGGGGCGTCGAAAGGATTACTTGGTCCAAATCTAAACTCACATTAAAAATAATATAAGTGAAGGTTGAGATGCATAACTACCTGTCTTAAAGAGTTGAATCTCAAGATGCAATAGATAATTAAAATATGAATTACTTGAACTAGGCAACTAAAACTATTTTTAGAATAAATAAAAACAGAAAAACAGCAAATACTAAAGTGCTAGGAAATGTGTTCTAATAGCTAAAATTGAGATACTTGAGAGTCTAGTGTTAACTACCAGACCCTCCTATGTTTCATCATCAATGCATGACCAAACTAATGAACACAGTCGAAATGATAACATTGCCATGTCAAGTTTAATACAATATAGTCTTGGGGACACAAGCCACATGGCCTTTTAAAAAGAGTACTTGTTCACATGACCAATTACAACATAAAGCAGTGGAAAGAAAGTGATAAATGGTAGGCTCCACCTCAGCCACAGGCAGTCGATAGAGTCCACATAACCTATTCCTCAGGATCATCATAGTAGTAATCTCTATCAGCGTCTTCTATAGCATAGTCATATGTACACCACCATAATGAACCATGTTGGTCAGTACTTCCTGTACTCTACGTGCCCCCTCATAGGAACATCCTAAATCAAGGTATATGATGCTGCAAAGTAAGATTGTATGACTCTTTTGGGCAAAAACAATTTTAATTGTAATACTACGATAGTCTCAAAGACAGCTTTGAAAAGAAAACATATTTTTATCTCATGGGTGTTTCTCATAAATGTGAGGGTCCACGACCAACACATATGAGTAAGGCATCCAGCCTAAACTCATCCATAGGTTCCAACCACCTATCATGCACGCCAGACCTCCGGCAATCACTGCCCTAGTGCCAGTATTGTTGCACCTCTGCCGCAGCAGGGAATTTGCACAAAACCCGTGCCCTGGCAGCGCCTTGACACCACCCCCGATGCAATCCCTGCCACACCTCTGTCGTGGTAGCAAAATTCCTAAAAGCATTTCCACGGTAGAAGTCGGAGCGAAAATAACCAAAAACTCTACAATGGCATCTTCGCGACTGTGGAGTACCCAATTTTAAGGACCAAATAAACCCTTGTGATTACTGTACTGGTCCCATGATCATTAGTCAGTACACACAAGTTGCCTTGAATATCATAGTCATACAATGATACATAATCTGATACATAGACCGGCAAGGTCTTTAGGTTATACACGTGGCCTCTTGGCCGAATTCAAAGGGTTCTGCTGCGAAAAATAAGATACATGTGGTAGACGCCCATCAGTATGCCATACCCAATAGGCAACTGACTGGGGTAAGCCCTAGCCCTTGTAGTCACTATCGTCTTCGGAGAAGTACTCCTCTTCGTCTGGCCAAATCAACAAGCCAGGTGAGTACATTGAATGTACTCACAAGCATCCCACGGGGGTGTATACGGCTATAGTCATGCAAGGCTTATTATCAAGGAAAACCTACTAGCCTAGGTTGCATATTGTGTGAAAAGTAAGTTCTTGGCAATAACATGATAATAGATTGAAAGAGCAATTTTGGCAAACCTTTTCGGATGATAAACTTAGTGAGACGGTAGCCACCAGCTACCGCCCCACACAGCTCCTCACCAAGCTCCTTCACCATAACCCAATTCCACCACCATGTGGCACGACCTCGAGTATTCTTCTGCGGCTCCCACTACTGACCCATAGCTCATACCGCACACTGCGGGCACATCATGCCCACGTCCTTAAACCCTTGACCCATATTGAAATCAAAACAAGTCTAACCAGGGTGTGGCTTAAACCAAGTTCCATGGCTGCGGACGCGGCTATTCGAATAGATTTTTAACACTCTGTAGAGGCTGTACGGCTTTACCCACAAGATGTGATTATCCCTTGATGCCAAGTGCTAACTAGTACACTTCACGAGGTGTACGGGCAAGGATTACAGCACGAGACCTTTCCTCCATCTAGCCCTAATGACGAACCTACTAGATGAGCCATTCTCGCACTGCTTGTTGAACCACGCCACAATGCAGACCCATCTTTGTGTCGAACAACTTCCTATGCTAAACCGCGAGAAGGCTCTCTGGAGTCTACCTACTCTCTGCACTTTCTACTTTTCGCCTACGGGTTCATACGCTAGTATCAAATAGAATACTTGGTCAAATCCTTCCCATAAAGGACATATGGACATACGATATAAACTTGGCCGAGCGACACTTAGATTCGGTCCTTAGAGGATCCGAGCAAGACTCCGATAAATCCCAAATCACATAGGATGGGATTACTAACAATGCCACATAAGGCATCCTCACGTCGACAAGTTTCCTCCCCGACGCCACCTTATATTTCTTACCCAGATCCAAATCAACTCCGGTTTGATTTAGGGTTTTGCCGGAAAACCTTTTCACAATCAATTTTCCCGGGACAATGGACACCTCCCCAAGGTTCCATCCTACAAAAGAATAAATATCTCGTAGTATGTATATATATCCAAAATTGGTTTTTATTTCGGTGGCACTAGCATAAAATACTATACCTTAAGTTCCCGACGGCATTACTACACCGCTAGAGGAATTAATCCTAAGGCGACAAGGAAGGTGGGTAGACGACATGCAATATTAGGTCGTAGCTACTATAATCCGAAAATAAGGGTGGTACCAACAAAGCATGTAAGTTTTTGCAATCAACGTAAATAAGTTTGAAAGTATAGGGTGCAACATATTCAAGGCGGAGATGCTTGCCTGGCGAGTTGGGTACGGGTATTCCTCCTGGAACTGATTCTGCAAAACCTGGGATCCTCCTCGAGAGACTCCGGTGCGTCGGCAACTACACGTTAAAAGTACGACAAAAAAACCACAAGGTCGGGAACTCCAAATAAGAACCAAGGATGCACATGATATACTTACTGTAAGAGTTTTAACTTCTGAGACAATTTGGGTTGCTAGGGTTTTAGGTTGAATGGAAGATTTCTCGGACGGGATATGCGAGCGTATGTATATATGTCCTGATTCCTCGCCTATTAGGGTTAGCATGGTCTCGATGTTTCCATTGAGTGAACCTAGGGAGTAACAAATTCTAGAAAAAGTTACTGGAGTCCTTAGGGCATACATTCAAGTTCTTGTCAAGTCTTCTAAGAATGAAATAAGGGAGATGGCCTGTGGGAAACATCTAATATGGTGTCATATTCAAAGTAAAAATGTACATGAGGTCCCCATTGATTATGGCAGTCCTAAAGTTCATAAACATGCTCGAGAATTAACCTAGGGTGTTCTGGAAATACTTTTGAACATGTTTTATTCTAAAGGAAAAAGCAATTTCATAAGCATTACTAATTCTCCTTTGTTTCATAAAAAAAAGTTTGAAATTTTCAAAAAGTGTTTGAATGGAAAGATGGGAAATAAAATTTGGATTCCAGAACCGGTCTTAGACCTTGAAAAATCGATCGGGTTCCTATTGAACCGGCTAAACCGAGCCAGAAAACCACACTGGACCGAACCGGCTGGCTTTGCTACTGGAACCGTCGATGTCGGAGGCGTATTCCTCAAATACGCCTACACTTACTAGTGCTGGGCCCGACGGGAACTTGCTGGCCCACCTGGCAGTGGCCTCCCTCACACTTCCCGGTCCGGTACAACGGGGAGTGAGGCCTGGGCCTGCCTGGCAGCCGGTCGGGATGTCTCCGCCGTTCGGGTTAGAAGCCGGCGCCGTCTCCGGTGGAAGTTCCGACGAGGTTTGGGCGTATGCGCTCCGGTGAAGGCTTGCAGAAATTGGAGAGAGGTTCTGGACCAAGAGGGGAAGGGGAATACGATGGAGCTGTTGGATTTTGTGGAGGGGACTTGCATTGCTAGGTCGGGTGTGGGATTTGGTGGCGGATGATTCTGCTGAAGCAGAGGAATGGCTGGCTCCTAGCACAATCCGTGAGGCTGGGGCTTGGGAGGGAGTCAGAGGCAAGTCTTGGAGGAGGAAGAGGGCGTGGAGGTGCTTTATATAGGCTGCGAGCGGGAGGGCGCTTGGGGCGGCCGCCAAACTGGAAATGGGTAGCAAGGGGAGGGGTCCAGACGGGAGCGGTGAGGTGGCAAGCCACGGGAGAGTTGAGGGAGGGTCCCTGGCGACGTCTGGTTCAACGGCATTGCACCGAAGCATCGGGAATCCGGGGTGAGCGCGTGTGCGCAAGCTGAGCACGCCGTTGACATGCCCGAGTGAGTCCCGGGGCGCGTCCAATGCCAGCACATGTCAGCATGGGCGTGTCTGGGCTCGCTTGGCTAGCCTTCCTCATGCACTAAGTTGTCAGCAAGGTAACCTACAGTATTAAGAGGTCGGCAGAAGGGAGTGGGGGCAGTGAGACAGACGGAAAAGTGAGAAACCTAGCAATGCTACTCATGGCATGGATGGGCATTGGGGTGACAGAGGGACAAGGGAGTCTTATCTGGGCAAAGCTATGGTCTGGCTAGGATCTAGTCATGCTACAGATGCTAGAGGAAGAGGGTCATCGATTTCCAACCACCTTAGCTAGGTCAAAGCTGGGATTTAGTAAAAACACTGATTTCTTCCTGTGGCCAAAGCTCAGAAAATTTATACTGGTCATGACCAGTATTTTGTATAATTGGTGTCTACAGGGTTCCTCTATGTTGCATAATTTTTGAAGGATTTTCTGAGAAGTATTTTTCGGTGTTGTAGTTCAATTGCAATTTCTGCCCTAAGTTGTATTCTACATGTTGTTCAATATTTTTGTACTGAGCAACTTCATATTATTTTATATCTAGGTACAAATTGGTCTCAGCTATTTTACGAAATTTTTCCCGAAGTGAAAGGAATACACATAAAATGATACTTTTAGGGTTTCTGTCTTAACAGAAAAGAAATGAGAAAATGGTGTAAAGACTAGGGTTTCAGGTTGTGGGCCCCATAATTGACAGGTGGGCCCCCTGGGGATGTCTGGTACATCACTTTGGACTTGGGTCACCATGTAGTACATTTGCTACTAAGGTTCTGACTTGCTAGAAGAAGATTGAGTTAGGGTTCGTTAAGTTGTCGAAGGAAAAAGTTAGGGTGTTCATATAGTTGCATATACATGCATATATGTGATCCTAATCGGAGCAAGGTTGATTAGGTAGGTCATGGGGAAAGTTTTAGGATTATTCCTACATGTATGCATATATACGCCTGACCTTATGCGCATACTACATGTCATGATGCGAGAGAATGCAAGGACAAAAGCGCAGATGACAACTATTAGGGTTTTAATAAGGGCCTAATTGCAGGGTTTTAGACATGCTAAAGATCCGAGCGTTACAGCGACAGAGACCCGAAGCCTTCCGCTGTCGTAACCTTTCCGTGGTAGTGAAATCGATCAAAAGTGTTGCTGTAGCAGCTCCATGTCAACTCATCCAATCCTTCTACTGCCACAACCCTACCGCATCAGCAAAAAACTGCCATAACCGCTACAGCATCAGCCCTATGACAGCAATGATTTGTCTGTATCTCTCAGTTGATCGATCTAAACCTAATTTCTTCCACCCAAACCACTTTGGCAAGCCTAGTAGTGTTGTCTACCACCCTTCTACAGTACCTATCATCCAATTTGGGCCAAACCTTAATTCCACCCACCTTGCCACCTCAAGTCCTAATCTTTCTAGAACCCTAATTTCTTCCTCGTTGCTCCAAATTCATCCATTCTTTTTCCACCACCTCCACCACTTCTATGTAGACTTTTATGCTCTATTCTTACATAGCTTTTATTTTATCTGATCTTTTGTTTGGATTTATTGCTTCTTATTTGAAGTTAACATGCTGGAGGAGTATCAGGAGTAGCAAGAGGGACAGTACCTGAAGCACTTTGATCAAGGCAAGTCATCTTTAGCATGTTGGACCCATTATTTTCAAACTACAATTTTGGTTGCAAACTTATGCATGCATGTTAGTGTAGCTAGTATTATTGGGCTAGTGAGCCTATTGCCATGTTGTTATTTCCTCCACTCATATGCAATCATTATCCAATTACTTACATACCTAAAACCTAGGATGGTAAACCTTTTTAGATTGTTAGTGCATCCTAGTGCTAATGAAGATCACATGAGTCGTGTCTAATCAACTTTAATTGTGGTTATGTTTTGTGAGTACGGTGCATCAAAGGGCTAATGATCGTTACTTGGTTTATCAACATTAACTTGAGAGCATCGAAGGGATGATATCTCTTTTGGCCCAGTATTGCTGCCTTTTTGTTAATTTTTTAGAATAAGACTTGGGTGAGAATTTGTCAAGTTGGTTGGTATTCAGCGATAAAGGATTGTCCATGAGTAACCTTTTATTTCTGCTCAACAATGAAGGGTTATTTATGAGCATTTATTTTTATTTTTAATTGGTTTGTGGAATGTCTCGCTCGATGTCGACCTATGGACTTAACATTGTAAACTTTGCCTGAGCCTTAACAGTACAACCACAAGCACTGGTATAGGACTTTCCTAGCCCACTAGTTATACGAGTATCAGGAATTGCCAATCACGTGTTGATGGAATGGTTTGTCTGGGTTGGTATCACAAGAAAGTATTTGTAGAAGTCATGTTGTGACTCCTAATTGGTAGACTATAGTGAGTACTGAAAAAAGGGAGACATCACATTGGTAGAATGTTAAACTAATCAATTATTAGAGTGTTAAAACTAATCAATTAGTCATGTTCACGGTCATGAACAAGCTAAATCTAGCAAGCATTAGGTAGAAGCTTCCTATGTTGTTAACTTGTGCTGTGTTGATGATACTTTGTGGTAATTTTTAGTAATTACTTTTGGTATTTTGCATTCTCTTTACAGTAGTTAACTTTGGATTTGTTTTGGGATAAGTTTCATGCTATTCAATGACCAGTATCTGACCAATGTTGTTTTGTGAGTTTATTTACTGTATTACAACTACTTGTTTGTTTTTCTTTCAATGAACTGTAGTAGCCTTCTTTTCAAACCTTTGCATCATGAATATTCTGTTACATTTCCTTGGTGACTTGTATAGTACGTCATGTGCTCACTCTTGCTATAACAAATCATATGCAGAGGAAAGAACTGGTGATCTTTTCTCCGAGGAGGATTACCTTACGCCCCGTTTGGTTGCAAGAATTAGGCTTGGAATCGCAGAATTGGAATTTGTAGAAGTGAAATATTTTGTGTTTGGATGGATATGGAATTGGAAATAGAAACCTGCCCCGATTCCACGAGGTATTGGCGCACACCTACGCGGGACCGCGCCCAATTCCCACCTCCCACGCTCGGTTTTGGCCGAAAATCCCCCGCTCCCACATACCCCTTTGCTGCCTCCCTGCGTTCTTTTCCATCGTGTAGCAAGAGGCTTCGGGAGAGGCGAGCAGAAGGAATAGGCGATTGCGAACATCTCGGCGTTAGCGACGGCGTCAGCGCCGGCAACAGCTACGGCGACGGCGACGCAGGTCAGTTCCTCCACACTCGTAGCCTTCTTCCTGCTCTCTCCCCCATGTGTAGCCCCCTTGAGCAGCCACCCTCCTACCTCTCATCCCTATCCCGTGACTCCTCTATTCCCTCCTCCCATGGCGCCTGTCCTCTCCCTCCCATAGCGCCTCTCCTCTCCCTCCCTTGTTGCCTCTCCTGCGGCCCCCTTGCTTCTTCTCTCTTGGAAACCCTAGAAATTGGGTAATCTCTCAAACTCCTAATCCCCTTGTTGGTTGCACATTCCGTAATTCCATCTTGCCTTTTGCAGTTCAATTTGGAGTTGTAGAAGCAGTGCAGGTAGCAAATCAGACCAAGGCTGAGGTAATATGCATGAAAAGATTGATTTTGTATGTGCAAATCAGATCAAGGCTGTTGTATGTGCTACTGTAGTGTTCGTAGCATTTTCTGTGCATCTTCTTTCTTAGGAAATCCATCTATTTTCTTGTCTAGGAAGTACTGTGATTGCTACTTTTGTTCTATTGTCCTTGAAAAAATTCCAGAGATTAAGCTCTTCTCCATGTGTTTTGCAATATTTACTTATGAATGAATTTTTTTGGTTGTATGTTCTATTTCGTATATGTGTAGCTGGACCATGTCAAAAAGATCTTTACATTTGCTTTCTTGGGTAATAGAAGAAAATGAAAGAAGGAAGAGGAGAAGGATTATGTTGGTAGAACTTTTTTTGCAATACTTCTCGTGGTGATAGCATATATCCGTAGGGAGAGGAAACCAAGGGAGATATGCCAATTTAGTGATGGTGAGGAGAGGCATACAATTAGGAGGTATTTGTTGAAAGACATGTATGATGGGTCTGAAGTTACATGTTATGATGAACTGCGTTTAACTAAAAGGACCTTCCATGACTTGTCAACCATGTTGCGTGAGAGGGGTGGGCTGCGTGACAACGTGCACATTACAGTTGAAGAAAAGGTTGCTATGTTCTTGCTTGTTGTTGGCCATGGTCTGAAAATGAGGCTACTTCGTGGAACTTATAAGCGATCACTTAGACGATTAGTAGGCAATTTTCTGAGGTGTTAGCAGCCATTCTATCATTGTCTGGGGAGATCATCAAACTCCCCGATCCTTCGATTCAGCTTTCTAAAGATTACAAATGGAAGTGGTTTGAACATGCTCTCGGAGCACTAGATGGGTGTCACATTGATGTATGTGTTCTTGTGGCACATCAAGGAAGGTATAGAAATAGAAAGCAACAAATCACAACTAACATACTAGGTGTTTGCAACCGGAACATGAAATTTCAATATGTTCTACCTAGATGGGAGGGTTCAGCTTCTGACTCAAGGGTTTTGCGTGATGCGATGACTCGCCAAGATGCTTTTGTTGTACCCAAGGGTATGACTCTTTATCTTGGCACATTTTATTTTCTTTTTGTGCTTGTTTGTTAGCTAACTCCGTTCCTTCACAATAGGAAAATATTACTTAGTTGATGCCGGTTACACCAATGGTCCTGGTTTTTTAGCTCCATACCGATCCACTCGCTATCACTTGAAAGAGTGGGCTGCAAGTCAACAACGTCCTAAAACTCCGAAAGAATTGTTTAACTTGCGCCATGCTCGTGCTAGAAACGTGGTAGAGAGAACCTTTGGCTTATTGAAGAAGAAATGGGCTATCTTGCGTAACCAATCTTTCTTTGACATAAAGGACCAGGTAAATGGCATGTCCACCTAGTGTATCATACTTGAATCTGACTTTCTATTGCTTGCTTTGACACCATACTAATATTTTCGCAGATTCGCATTATTAATGCTTGTTATCTATTGCACAACTTTGCAAGAGATAGGCAGCGTGAGATGGATGATATCATATTGCAGCAAGTGGACAATGATATAGCAGCTGCACCAATTGAGGTTGTAGATGATAGCTATTTAATTAGGAGTGTTCAAGTCACTAATGAGTGGAACAACTTTAGGGATCAACTAGCTAACGATATGTTTGATGATTACCAAGCTAGGCGTGCGTCTTTGGGAACTGAATAGAAAGTTTGGTAGCTTGTTGTTGGGGTATTTTGTGTGATAGCTTGAATTTTGGGTTTTTGCAGGATAGTTTGCTTTTGAGGTATTAAGTCTGATAGCTTGTTGTTGGGTATTTTGTAGATGCATCATCTCTATGGAAGAAATATATATATGGTTGTTATCTTTCTCCATGTCTTCTTCCATGTGTTTCTATTTACCTCTCTATATTTACCTTTCTATAATTGCCAATTTTGCTACACTTCTATCATTCTAGCACCATGATTGAACCAAAAGTAAAGAAAGGTCATAGGACCTACCTCACCTGGGCTGAAGAAATGGATAGAGCACTTCTAGAAGTACTTGAGCATCACAGCAATGGTGATCATGCCCAAAACGGTTGGAAGCCACATGTATACAATGCTGCTATAAGAAATGTACGAGAGAAGTGCAATGTGGATATCACAAAAGATAATATAGCTGCAAGATGCAAGACTTTTGACAAGCACTATGAAATTATTAGCAAGATACTTTCTCAAAGCAGATTTGGGTGGGATTGGGAAAACAATAAGCTCTCAATTGATAGCGACGATGTCTGGACTAGATATGTGGAGGTATGCACACATTCATATTTACCTTTCAGTTTTTTATTTCCTTTTTCTACGTTATAACATGAACCAGATTGCACTTGATATTGATTATTTGTATTTTACAGAGTAATAAAGGAGCTACTTGCTACAAGACCAAACTTGTCAAGCATTGGGATGCAATCAGCCTTATATACTCCAAAGATCATGCCACGGGTGAAGCGGCTAGGACATGCATTGAAAATGCTCAAGAGACGGTGCTCGATGGTGCTGCTCTAAACTGCAAGGAAGTCTCTCCTGATTCACCTATTGCAGGTCCATCTCCTTTGGGAAAGAGGCCACGAACAGGTGATGCAATCGTGGGTTTGCTTGGAGACATTAAAACCTCATTTCAATCTGCTTTCAAGTCAACTGAGCCTTTGGAACTACCAAAGGTTACTCCTCCTGCTGAGATCCTTGCATCACTTAAATAGATTCTAGATTTGGCTCGTGGTGATATGCTTCGAGCATATGGCATGCTGGTGTGCGATGATCGCATATTCAAAGCATTTTGGAACTTCCAATGGACATGAGGAAGGATTGGTTGATGGAGATTGCGAAGAAGTGAGGTTGAGAAGAAGTGAACTTGACTCATCTTTTGTAATGTTTTGTAGTACTATGTTTTATGCTCAACTTTTGTGTTAGAACTCTATGGACCTTGTCAAGATTAACTTTATATTTGAGCTCCAATGTATGAGCTCTATGAAGCATGCACTTTTATTTGAGTTGGAATATATGGTCCCTGTGAAATATGTACTTTTTTATATGTACTGTGTGAATCATGGAAATTTTATTTCTATTCGAGGCTTTGTTGAATGATGGATCTTGTTCATGCTTTTCATGAATTTTGTTCAAAAGGAATAATTTGTTACTGCAGTACTTTGTCAAAAAAATTGGATTTTTTAAGTGATACAAATATTAGAAAATGTGCATGTATTGTGTAATTATTAATTTTCATTGAGTAAATACAAAATTGTAATAATCAAGGTGTAAGTACAACAAGAATGCTACATAACCATATTCTCTCATGTCCAAACTCTGAGAAGCAACGAATCGACAAAAGTGTACAACCAAACAGGAATTGGAATTGGCAAGTTGAATGAATTCCACCAAGCAATTCCAAGTGCCAACCAAACAACAGAATTGGAATCACGTCTCATTTCCATTTCAGGTTGAATTGGAATTTACTCTTCAATTCTATAAACCAATTCCATTTCCTGCAACCAAACAGAGCGTTAGAGAATGCTAGGGTGCATGACCCAGTCAAATGCCTGTGAGACCGATAGATGGGTTATCTAGCGTAGTTTATTTTCTAGTTTTTTCCACTATAGTGTGATTTGTAAAACTTTTCCATAAAGCAAGACTACATTTCTAAACTATTATGCTACTTGTTAGTTCGAGTATGGTTGTAGTATTCATCTTTGTATCATGTGTGCACTAGCTTGATCCTGAAATAGTGCAGTATACACAGAGGGTTTGGATTTGTGAAATCTAGGCCCGACACTGTGTCATGGGTCTTTCTCAAAAACGATGCTGCGACAAGGATGTGGAGCGCGCGCTTGGCAGCGGCTGCCGCGGCAGGGCGCGGTGGCTAGGGCAGCCGCATGGGTGAGGGCGATCAGTGGCACATGGTGGCAGGGCGGTGCTCAAGCGAGGTAGCAAAGGAGGAGGGGAAGGCCGGGAGGCGGCCACCAACGACGAGGGGCGATGACAGCCAGCAACAGTGGGGGTAGACGTATGGCTAGCGGGGTTAGATGCGTGCACCTAGGGCTAGACAGCGCGATGGAACAGGAACAGAAACAGAGAGAGAGAGAGAAAGGGAGAGGGGAGCGGGAGGCACAGCTCACCAGTGGCAGCAACGACAGCAAGATGGCGCGGCGACTAACGCGTCAGCGAGAGGAGGAGGTGTGCAGGGTGAGGAGGCTGAGGGAGGGTCTCGCTCCCTTTAAATAGGCAGGGGCTAAGGTTTCGGGCCCCTTTGCCTTAGGCCGCAAGGCAAGCAGCGGAGGTGGCTGAATCAAGTCGCAGTTCGATTTGGACTCGCGTTAGAGCAGAGGTCCGCGGCACGGGCTGGACCGTGGGGCAAGGTGAGGAAGAAAGGCAGCTGGGCCGAAGGAGGAGAAGGAGAGGGTTTTTGGCTCAAGAAAGAAAAGGAGAGGAGGCGGAGGTGGCTGCGGGGGCAGAGAAAAGAGAGGAAAAGCCTGCTGCGGCAGGGCTCGGTAGAAGGAGAAAGAAGAAAAAAATAAAAATGAAAAGGAAAAGAAAGAAAGGAAAGAAAACAAAAGAGTTAGAGAGAAAGAAAAAGAAGAAAAAGAGGAAGAACTAAAAGAAAAGGGGGCTCTGCCTCCCAAAATTCAAACAAAATCCAAAACTCAAATTAAAGCCAAATTTAATTCAAGTTGAATTTAATTTATATTAAGGCCTTCAATTTTTTATGAAAACTCATTAAAATAATTAAAATATTTTAAAATATTGAGAAAATTAGGTTGCTACAGGTGACCTAGCCCCTGTGAGATGTGGAATGCCAATAGCATATCTTGAAGAGAGAACTTTTCCGTAGCATGTGACAAAAATAAATAACTTACATTTGTATAGCCTAAATTTCCCTGTATAAAGGATCAAAGCCGATAATCCAAGTCTTGAGACAACAAACATGACTGAATAATTAGTGGTCAAAGCCAATAAGACAATAACCCGAGAAAGGAAAAGGAAAAGAACACTTCAAAGCCCGAAACCACCAAACAACCATGATAAGATATACTACCTCCGTTCATTTTTAGAGGACGTATCTTGATCTAGCACGGGGATTGAGTACTTCATTTTTAGAGGACGTATCTTGATCTAGCACGGGGATTGAGTACGAAACTAATAGAATACTAGAGCGAAATGACCATGCTACTCATGGTACTAATGTCTTGAGAATAAGAGAGATAAACTAATGTGGATATGTAGACATAAATGTCAAAGAGAGAAGATAAAATAAGGAAAAAATAGAGAAAATCTTATTAAATACACATGCAAGATTGTTAAACAAGATCTCCACAAATGTAGGCCCCATATTTTTTAACAAAGAGAGTACTACTATCAACATCACATCATCATACTAGTATACGTGTATTCCATGTCCAGAATCCAATCCAATAATCCAAATAGTATACAGCCCAACCAAGTAATCTCATACAAGAACCTAGTGAAGCAGTAAACCCAATTACACAGTAACTACTAAGGTAATGTTAACAAGAACACTGCACTCCACGACTACATTTGTTTCTTTCTCGATTCACTGCACGACTACATGATCCAGCCTGAAACGGACTGATCAACTGCATAAGCCTCCAGCAAGTTCCTTAGTTGTAAGGGCCCATGCCAATGCTGGAACCACCGTAGGGAGCGCCGCCAGCGGCATCCCGGGATTTTGAGTAGCTGATGTAGTAGAACTCGCTCAGGATGGCCGTGAAGAACGTGAAGGCTGCACCAGCAGCGAAGACACCCTTGCGCAACGTCTCGCAAGAGAGAGGGTTGCCATTGAAGATTCCCCTGTACCGGGTGTGGTATGCATTACGGACTGATCCTGCCAGCAGGCATGCCGCTGCAACGAGGAAGGTCAACCTGCGAATGGAAAGCAAGAATTTTCGTGATAAAAATTTATATGGGAATTGCAACTGATATGACTTATTTTCTATTTTTCCGCATTATACAAGTTCTGACAGTAATGATCAATTTCAAAGGTACCGAGAGAAGAGAATCAAATTAAACCATTTGCTCTGGTATGGCTTATTCAACCAAACATCAACAAATGATCAATTTCAAAGGTACCGAGAAAAGAGAATCAAAATTAAACCATTTTCCCTGGTATGGCTTATTCAACCAAGCATCAACAGGCATATGCTGAACGAATGGTTAGAGTTGTATTAGGAGTTGTATTGTGTTAGGAGTACATCTCATGTTAGGAATATCTCTCATGTACTTATACCATATATATGGCCCTTGGCCTAGAGCAATACACAAGTTGCCGCCTTCTTAACGAGAGTTATTCAAAACAAGCATTCGCAAAATTCTAATGGACCCTCAGAAGAAACACCAACAAAAGCTGTTTGAAGGATGCATATATCTCTAACCTATAGGTACTGAAAAACATTTGTTTATGCCACAACTCACAAACAGCAAATAGCTGACAGAGCATCCAATTCAGGTTTCAATATATGTGGTGAGGAACAAAGAAGCAGCGGTGCAGCACTCAGAAACAGTCAGAAAAGTCAAATTGGATTCAATGAAATTTAACTGGTGAGAACAGTGAGACTATGGCTGGTCTAAATTAGTTCAAGACTGGGCTAGCTAAGGACACTAAGAAAGCAAAGCTATTAATTGATGTGGACCTAAGAACTGCTTAGAAAATCCCAATACATGATATCAAGGAAAATTAGATAAACAATTCAGTCACACACTATTCAGAGAACTGACATAGTTGGAAAGTTCATTGAAAACTTACAGAAGTCAACCAATGTGTAAACAAATAATCAAAAGCTGTCGGCTACTATTAAGTTAAAGTACTCCACCTCCGGTTAGTATATAGCGCGGTGTCCTTATTTTATTGTAAGAGGACAGCTGTTGCTAGTGAGTAGCACATCTACACACACAAAGTAACAGGATACTACAGAACATATGCGATAAAGATCTCAATATTATTACAGGAATAATTATAAGTTACCTAGGTCAAGTGCTACATGAATACTCTTTCAAACATTAAATCCTATAAAGTAGCCCATCTTAAGCACTTTGTAGTTCAAGTACATGAAGGGCAGTCAGACATCTATAATCGCCAAAGTAGATATCCAGCAGATCTATAACATGTATCCAAGCCAACTAGTCCTACCTAGAATGAAGCAAGATATTTTAGGACATAGCTTCAGATCCCAGAAAAGTGGTCAATTGCTTGTATGAAGCTACTGAAATGCCAAAACACGGCAATGATAAAAGTAAAGAACACCTCTGGTATCACTTCTGAGTTTGACTCCTCAGACTGACAATAAATCTGTTGTAAGCAAAGCCTCGGAAGGGCGCAACACTATTGTGGGAACCTGCTACTAAGTTCCTTCTGGCTGGGCAAGTAATTGCCTCTTCGAGTATGCGACAGTTCAATCTCACCGCTCACCCCAATCAATATAATAATGTAGTAGTTATGTGCTAAAATTTCCTTTGGTAAGCAAGAAAGAGATAGTTCACCTAACCTGACAGATCTAAGGAACATACCTAATTCTGCATCTCCATAACAACAGTGTGAACTACTACTAAATTTATCATAGAGACATAGAACACCCAAATTAGGTAGCAGGTGGGCACCCCAGCTCAGAAGGCCACTCCACTCTGGTAAAGTGGTTCTTAGCCCCAAATTAGTAATAGCCAATCCAACATAAGACAACAGAGGATTGGCCTTTTTTCACCGGTTCACCTCCCACACCATCACCACTCTCCAAGGGCGAGCTCTGTTGCACACGATGAGTTGAAACCATAAGATCTGGTCCCACCCCTCTCAGCAGCAAACAGATATAAACTGAAGCTGGTGCGCCATCAGTTTAGAGCTCAGGGGCAGATCTAATTCATTTCAAACTGATGTAAAAGCAGAAAACTAAAAAAAACTAAACTAGTGGCACCCCAGATCAGGAGACAAACAAGGGGAGATGAATAAAAGCAACCGAATATCAAAGAAGAGTAGGGCTAACAAATTCCAATCTTTCTTGGTTTACCATCAGCTAGTGCTAACAAGGAACTAACAGATTGAGGCATCAATTGTTACCATGAGAAGAGGAAGAGCATGAGAGCGCAGGCGCGGGAGCCCCCTGGCTTGAGCCCGCGTCCACAGCAGAAGCAGCGGCTGGCGAGCATGACGACGACCTGCGCGGCGGTGAGGAGGAGGAGCGCACCGACGCCGTAGCCGGTGGCGATGTCGGAGTCGTAGACGCAGTAGTCGTACTCCTTGGCCAGGTCCGGCTGCACGGTGGCCTGCAGCATTTTCGCGTTAGCATTTAGCACGTATGGAGGCTACCAAATCAAAGCGATCTGTCAGTGCTTGAGGTAGTGGTTGCGCGCGGGGCTTGCCTTGCTGCGGCGCTGCTCGGCGGCGACGGCGAGGCCGAAGGCGATGAGGTTGAGGAGGAGCGCGGAAACCTGCACGATGATGGACGCCATTGCTCCTCTCAACTCGCCTGCTGCTTGGTTGCTCTGGTGGGGTGGTGGTGGTGGTTGGGGGCTCTCAAGCGCAGCAGGTTCCTTCTCGCAAGTTAAAAGGAGAAGAAGAAGGGCTCAGGACAGTGCGGTTTCGTGTCGGTGAAGGAGCGTGGCGGGTGAGCGAGAGCTAACACACGGACGTGGTGGTGGGGTGGGGTGGGTTGGGTGGTGAGGTGAGTGGAAGTGGACTGGCTAACGGCTGGGTGACCGCCTGGCAGCGACTGCCTAACACCGTGTGAGCTGAGCTATTAATTTCGTGTCTGGGTTTGGTGGTGGCCTGTCCTGTCCTGTCCTGTCCTGTCCTCTTTGTATTTCGGAGCTCCGATGGAAATGGCACGGCAACATGGGATTAGTACGATACGACTAGCGAGTGCGAGTGCGAGTGCGACCAGAGCAGATGTTGTTGCTTTCCGGTGTTCCGTGTACAAAGTGGATCGTCGTCGTCGTGTTACTGTGGTATGGCTGGTGTTCCGGCGGCTGCACGGCAATTTGAGCCAGCCCCTCTCGCAAAGAAACGAAAGGGAAATCGCAGACGCGTTCCCGAGTGTTTCAGAAAGAAAAAAAGGCTTCGCGTTGCGTGCAAAGGGGGCGATGGCACGAGAATAGAGGCCGTGGACCTACGGGATGGGCTGCGAGGTTTATTTTGAATTTGAGAAGGCTGCGTAGCTTGGGCGCAATAACTGTGGATGTACGGATGTACCGACTGAGCGCCTCGTTCATTCCCAGAAATTTTAAAGGGATATTTTAAGATTGATTGAATTACTATATGATTAGAAACTGTATGAATTTTTTCTACAAGTCATTTTGCACCCAATTCTAAAGAAATATTTTCGTTAAGTTTAATCTCCTCAAAAAGTTCCTAAGGTGTCATTCTATGTTCATGAATTTCTATGGTGTACTCAAACAATTACTAGTGTCAATTACTAGTGACAATGTCATTGCAATTATGTTTTTATATTCATCGGGTTTTTAAATCATATGAATCAATGGTTGCCGCCGGCAAGGTGGATTTGAGGACCGTGAGGGGTGGAGAACAGAGACGTGAGGGAGAAGAAGGGTCCGTTTGGATGGCAGCCGGGAGCTGCCATACCAAAAATTTGGCGTTGACTACCAGCCTGGGCATACATTTGGATTGATGCTAATTTTTTCGTTCCATGCCAAAATTTTGGTCGTCAGTTCACTTTTTACGCCAATGCATTGGCGAGCCAGCGACGGCGGATTCTTCTGCCAATAAATTTGCTCGCCCTGTTTGGTAGGGCTGTCCTGGCGCCAACCAAATGTACCCGAAGACAGAAGGAAGGGGATGAGAGTTCAGTTCATTTCTTCGATAGGTCTATCATTACAGCTCTTGGTGGTATATACTCTCTCTCTCTCTCTCTCTCTCTTGAGAGAAAAAAATTACTTACAAAAGATGGGTCCCAGCCCCTGCATATATTCGTTAATAAGAATTACAAGGCCCAAGGCCCAAGAATCGACAAAACGATAACATTGTTACTCGTCAGGTGTTACAAAATTCTTGGTGTGCGATTGTTGTTCACAGGTGATGGGCTCGGACTGTCCAGCTTGTTACGAATCAATCTTGGTGATCAAGTTTCCAATTGCAATTAGCAGTTGTTAATGACTCTTTTAATTAAGAGATGTCTTTTCATTCTTAAACTGCCACCCCTGACATTCTATATATAGTGCATTACGAGGTAAATGAAACAGTAATTGAATCCATCATTATGTTGTCTTGCAACTTTACATTACAATGCATTATCAGCAACTTTTGCTCTACACTTTGAGCGCGATCGGCGACAATCTTCATCAGAGAAGAGCGACGAACAGAGAAGGTGCGAAATGGCTACAAATACCAAATCAGTTTCTTCTGTTCTAACTTCTTTGGTGAACCTGGAGTCCGCCGTTTTTTGGATTCTTCCCTGCAATCCACGCACCCCACGACATCGTCGTCACAGCCGTTGCCACCACCCACTCCCTCCACACTCCAATGATGGCGGCACCGGCGGCAAGGTGCTGCCGCCTCCTTTACTCAACACCGGTGACCTCTCCACCTTCGGTTGTGGCGCTAGTGGTGCGTCATCCAACGGCGTGAACCCGGCGGGGCGGCAGCGTGGCCGGCCCTCCGGCGCCACAACACACGGTGCGAGTCCCACAACCTTCCCCGTCCTCCGGCGGTGGCGTCCGGCTCCCAACGACGATGACAGTGGAGCGAGCAACTGGTGCGAGAGGCACGCCCACGGCTCTGGCGGCATCCCGTGAAACCGCCCTCCGGTGGCGCTTCAACTCCGGCGTGAGCACCCTTGACGCGACGCCCTCCGGCGGCAATCCATCTCCATCGCTCGCTTGGTCTTCGACGACGGCGCCCGGCGAGGGCTTCGCCGGCCCCTCCCCGGCACGCCCTTCGCGCGGCCTCCTCCAGCGCGGCCCGGGTTGCGGTGGCATCCCACGGCGCAGCCGCCCTGCTCCAACCGGCAGTGCACCACCTCGGCGGCAGGGAGGGCCCTGATGGGCCTAACAGGCCTAGGAGGCCAGCAACCGCATGGGCCGGCCAAAAAGCCCATTCGAGCAGGAATAGAAAAAAAATATAACTAGCCCTCAGCCTCCTAGGCCGAGCCTTGGGCCTCTGCCCACCTGGCCAGGCGGGCCTCCCGGATGCCTCGGCACCCGACCGGAAGGCCATCGAGCCGTCTGGGCCAGGCCTACCTGACCTTTTTCTTTTTATTTATTGTATTTTCTATATTTTGTAGTTTAGCCCTCCGGTTTTTCATAAATTGCATCATACTTTACTTACTATATGTAAATTTGCATTTGAGACCCTCAGGTCTTTAGGAATTATGTTATTATATGTCTACTATTATTTCCTTTAAACATATAATTGCAAAATCATATTTTCTGGTAATATAAATTATTTAGGCCTCATATTTGCTTAAATAATTTACAGAAAATTATGTAAAAATGCTCAAATTTTGGTGACTATCTTCTATTATTTTTAGCAAAGCATAAGGTAGTGGGTATATGACATTGGCTACGATTGTAGTACCGTCCGTCCAACAAAACATAGTTCATGTTTATAATAGTGATTTATTACCACTATTGCGAGGTCTATACCATATTGTGGTGATTACCTTCACCTGCCTAACCAAAAATAAATCAAAATAGTCTATATTTTGGTTGTGACTATAGTGTCACCTATTCCCTCATGAATGGAGTCCAAAATATTAGCAGCGATTTGTCGCCTGTTCTGTATTGAAGGTCTACCCACATAGTCATTAAAGAATCATGTTGACTTAAATTTTTTGTGCAATTCAACATTCTCAATTTTATTTAATTAACTCTCATAGTAAATTAATAAAAAGCATGATCATCAATTTACTGAACTCGCTGTGAACGGGAGCAATTACTTGACATGGGTCATGAATCTCAAATTCAATTTATTAGGTCATAGTTTTGACATTGCCATTACTCCACCTCAAGAAGATGCCCGAAAGTCCAGAAAATGGCTAAATATACAGTTTTTCATTTTATATAGTATTACCTCCACTCAGTCTTCCCCGACGTCCCTCTCCACTACTCCCGTGAGGATCAAACTGTGGTGTAAGGTGTGGACATTTAAGTTGTTGTCTTATTGGAATTGTGAAGTTGTATTCAAATTGGGACGCATCGAGTTGGTTATTTCAATTTTATCATTGTTGATAAGAGCATTAATTTGAAAAAAATAATATGTACCTATATATATGCGCACAAGTCAAGTGAAATCGAGTTGGGATTTGAACACTCTATCAAAACAAGTCGGGTCGAGGGGACTCAATTTCCTAACAACTCAATATCGTAACGTGTTATAACCAGCTCGTTTATCCAGCCTTACTAGTAGTCAATAGTGCAACGACTCATCATGACACGTCCATTCCAAACCCCCCCAACCCCCGAGTTATTCGCGAAGGCAACCACCTCGCCGGAGCAGCAGCCCACGGAAAGATGGCGGTGCTGACGAAAAAATCCAGATTTAGCCCCCCCTGTGCGACGTTAAATCCAAAAACAACCCCCCTATCGCACGTGGGATGTGCGGCAGGTCACCTGCCGCGGGTGGGATGTGCGGCAGGTCACGTGCTGCACATGGGATCCGCGACTTGCCGCACATCCCACCCACGGCAGGCAACCTGCTGCACATCCCACCCGTGGTAGGGGGTTGTTTTTGACTTTTTATTTTAACAGGAGGCTATTTTTGCCATTGACCGATGGCAGGGGCTAAAAGTGCACTTTCTCCCGGCGCCGGAGCGAGAAGAGGCGGAAACCTTCGCTAGCGGAGTCGCGGGAGTGGACGCTGCGGTTCCTCCAGTTCCAGGGCGTGGACGCGCCCCTCCCGGCCTCGGCGGAGCGCCCCGACGCCTACTCCGCCCTCATCCGCGCCCTCCTCTCCTCCGCCACCGTCTCCTCCTCCCCGGCCCCGCACGTCTCCTGCACCATCGCCGTCTCCTCCGCCGCAACCGTGAGCACCGGGCTCGCCGATTGACCTCTCCTTTAGGAAACGACGTAATGCTGCTCTGACAAGTGGTGTCGGGTCGGCTGTGCAGAACACCTACAACACGCTACATGGCGGCGCGGTGGCGGCCGTCGCGGAGGCCGTCGGAATGGCGTGCCCGCGCGCCGCGGCAGGAGATAGGGATATGTTCCTCGGCGAGCTCAGCACCGCGTACCTTGCAGCCACCCGCCTCGATGTGAGCTCTCTCTCAGTTTCACCAGATCTTAGTTCGTGCTGTTGCCTCTTTGAAGCAATTTCTGGCACTAACTCGATGCGGGGGAAATTTACTACAGTGAGCTATTTTTATTAAGAATTGGTGAATAGTATGAGGTTGTTTTGTTACCAATGGATCTAGCAATCCTCTAGCCAACATCTAAGGTGAAGATTCTATCTAAAATTCTGGTTCTCAAATTTTATCAGGAATGCAATAGGGTACGTAACAGGATATTTTCATATAAACTAAATCCCTCTCTTCCAAACACCAGTGTAACTATTTGCTACACATATCCAAATGCCGACAGCGGTCTTGTTTATTCGGATGAATGAAATGGGTCCTGGGTGATGACACCCTATTTGTTAAACTTACAGCCAGTATAGCTGAAGTTAGGCTATGTAAATTCCAGATGTTGTTGCCCATACGTGTGAAGCAACTAGCAAGGAAAGGGATCAAACATACGGGGACAGTTTGGTGGGAACCATTGGGAGATCGCAGTGGTAATGGTGTGGAGTGTGTATCGAGTTCAATCCCTGGGCGTGGCATGGGGTGAGAGCAGTTTTTTGGGGGGAAAATGGGACGGTTTTGTTTAGGGATTTTCCTCGCATGCTGGCTTAGTTCAAGACAAGCATGTCAAATGATGTTACAACTGTGCAAGTCTAACATCATTGACCACATAAGAACAAGTGAAAGTGTGGAAGTTTAACATGTGTACACAATATTGTACCAGTGTCATGGCATGATTAAGAGCTAGCGATAGCAGGTGGAATTAGAATTCAAGTAATTGTGCTAAACCTCATAAATCTACCTTGGAGATACAAAAAATGAGATACCAATTATTTCACGAAATGCACATGATATGTTGTCTCACTATCTTATTTTAAATGTTTGAGCATAGTTAGTGGCATATTTCTTCAACCAGCAATGCATGCCCAACAATATCTTTGAACCATTTTTGTCGCTTCCTCATGGAGCAGCTCACTAGATATTTCATACTTGATAAGCTCACATGAAGTATATGTCCTTCCCAAAAGGTTAAGTCTTTTTTTGTTCTTTACCTACATCGGAGTTTCTTTCTGCAATCTATTTGTAGCCCAACTGGTCTGCCATCACTTTCTTCTTTTTAGTGTGTGGAACCATCGCTGTGTACATTTGGGTCATCTTTACTAGGAAGTTGTTTTCATGCATTACTAATGAGCAGTTGACTGGTAAATAACCAATGATTTACTGAAAATTGAGAAATGTGCTAAAGAATAACTACTTAATAGGATAAATAGTTCTGATTCACAAATAATCAAAGGGATAGATAGTTTTGATTTGGCAGCTGAGATCTCTTGCAGACCGTTTTCACTAGTAATGTCTGAACTCCCAGTATTTTGTCTGTGCAATTAGGGTGAGCATTAGCGGGTCTGAGACTCGAGAGAACCAATGCACATGTTGGCTTGGGTGGGGAGGAGGTCGGGAACCAACAGATAGGCAGGCTATGAGAACGGAGAGAAGTCACATGGTTGAGTAGAGCGGCAAAGTGGGTGACATGCATATTTTTGCCAAGTTGGCAAGAAGCAACATGCCATGTTAGCTCGTGGTGTCTGACTGGGCTAGCTCTTGGACCATGGCTTGACCCACTTAATACCCTTTCTTGACCTAAATGTGCATTTCCTTATAATCTTGACCCAGATGAACCACCTGCACAAGTTCAATGACCCGTCTTTAGTTACTCAAAACTACAAAACTATACAAGAGTAGAAATCCAGAAGATTCGAGCTCTTTGCCTCTCACTTTCAGAATATTTTAGCCCTGTCGGAGTACAAATGTTCCTGATGTTCCTTAATATTATCTTTGTTTATGCAGTCTGAAGTGGAAGTGGAAGGGCAGATACTAAGGAAGGGCAGATCTGTCGTGGTTACGACTGTTGAGTTTAGGCTCAAGGACACCAAGAAACTCTGCTACACATCTCGAGCCACCTTCTACATCATGCCTGTGGCGAGCCTGTGAATGATGCCTACGGTACATGAACAGTGTCTTGTATTTACAAGACCAGAGCTGTACATGATGAACATACTCGTTGTTGTACTGATAAAATAAAGCAAAACCCATATTCCAATTTACCAAAGGTATCTGTAATGTACCCGGGTTTCAGTAAAGCATAAACTTTGCAAATTCTACTCAACTTCAGTAACGATTTTTTCACTCAGGTGCTGCAAACTAATGTGCAGCTTTTTTACTAATTCGTTGCTTTTTTGAGAGATTTGTAGATTTGAGGATTTGGCAGGCAGAGTTTCTCCGATGGCAGCCAAGACTGGCAAATGGCAATGAGAAGAAAAAATATGTTTGTGTTCTGATTTCTTTCCTGACCGAGGTCGAGTGACACTTCATCCATCACATTTCCAAGAGCTGCTTACAAGCATAATAAACTAAGAAAAGAACAGAAACCACTAATCGTAGCGTATGCAGTTTAATAGGATGACTCTTCAAAAACGCGCAACAGCATGCCATCTGCAAGCATTTCCAGCAACCGAACAAGGAGACTATATACACGTAGCTAAGCCCCAGTTCATTAAACATTTCACCAATGAATACTTTTCGTTGTGTTTTCAACACTAGCTACCCGATGTACATGAGAAACCACAATGCAATCTGATTATGTTGAGAAGAGAATGTACATACGCTTTGCCATAGCAGTACTGCTGCAGGAAACTGCTAAAAGCATTTCACCAGAGATGACTCCGAAACCATCTGTGCATCCCCTATACCTCATAACACCACCAACTGTAACCACAGCTTGATATCCAGTACAACTGAAGAATGCGGCTGGGAGGTACCAGGAGGCACCAACCGTAACACCACAACTTGATATGCAGTACAACTGAAGAACATGGTTTATCCAGAGGCGTTGCTCTGTCTTGGGCTGCCTACACCTCTTCGCTCTCAAGGTTGCTCTTGACGATGTTGAACTTGCACAGTGGACAAGTCGCGTTTATGTGAAGCCACTTCTCTATGCAGGTGCAATGGAAATGATGATTGCAGGGGAGTTCTCGCAGTTCCACACCATCTTCATACGGGCACAGGCAGATGCAGCACTCCTGCATTCGACAAGTATAATGGTTGATTAGAACCTATTAGAATTACATTTTGTGGATTGGAAGATTTGATCATCCTCAAGAAATATTTGCAACAGTGTAAAGGAAATTAAACAGTCTGTACAAAACAATTCTTCACAGAGTACTACATACGATCTGGCTTCAATTCCACAAGCTAGCTTAGCTTCAAGGCTTTGATTCCACAAGATAGCTTAGCTTCCTAAATTAGGCCATCCTCTAACTGCGCATTAGGTGGGACAGCAGGTGACCACGTTAAGTGGCGCACCTCCAATATTTTCCTAGTTGTGTGTAGGGGACGAGCACGCATGTGTAGGAGCATGGTGGAGTGAGTGTGATATGTGTGGGTTGTGTAGGTCAGCCCTGTACTCTCTCTCAAGAGAAAAAAACAAGTCTGCCATTTACAATTCGACTTAGTTGCTTGATCTCCTCCAAGGCTAACTGGAAAAACTAACCTACCATGTCAGCGTAGCCTCACGGTAGATTAGTGCCATTGGCTGGACACTCAGCTGATATATATACACGTAAGCCTCAACAAATTTGATATAATTCAAAGCCAATAGTGGACACGTTTCACTCTGGTCTGGCAAGCAGAGAAACCCAAGATCCAAACAAACTTATGCCTCAAGGCTGAAGCAACTATTGTTAGCTCCTATACAAAGCACGTAGGGGTTAAAGGTAACATGGTTCTATCTCCCCATGGCCTGTTCAACGTTGTTTCTCTGCTCGGTTTGCCAATAACTCCAATCATGGGTGTTACTAAGCCCTCTTAAAGACCATTGTGAAAAGACTTAACCTCATCAGCCTGAACTCTTTTGGAGGACAAATGTCTTCCTAGGCTTCTCCAAGTTGGGAGAAATCATGTAATGCAATAACAAGGAGGTCAGTTTCGACTTGGATAGAATTTCTAATCCAAAATTTAAGCATGTAGAAGAGGGCATCTTATGAACAGCTTCAATAGAGCTGGCTTGAGGGTAGCTTCTAATGTTTCCTTGAAAACATTAAACTAAACCAATGGGCCTCATTTGAGAAACACACAGAAAAGAACCTATTTGGAGGAGTTCTTAAGTGAAGTGTGTCACAGTTGTAGACCAATAGTACTAGAGTATACACAGAAAAAATAAAGCTTTCGATGAAGAACATAACTATCTTTTAAAAATAACCGAGACCTGAGCTGGACAAAAATAGTCAAACATGGGCTCCCATGAGGAATGGTGTAAGTGTAACAGTGAATAACATACACGCCGTGGTGCCAACTGGGCTGAGCTAACGCCAGCTTGATCAAGCTGGCATTAGCCCATACATATGGCTGGCGTGTGCAATACAACACCAACCACTTCTATTAAGATAGAAACCAGGAGTCCACCTATTGTGTTCAATTTTGGCATTTAAAAAAAATACATTTAGGAAGTATCTGACGTTATCTGCTTTAGCTCGATTAGTAAACTAGAACTTGGACTTCTTTTAATTTCTGGATCCATTCTATCGTATAAAGTGCCATTGTAAGAGAACTGAAAACTCTAAATAAAAGAATTAAAATTCATAATATTTGGAAAAAAGTAACACAAGCAGATTTGCCCATTCCTAAAAAGTATCAGTCAGCAGTGGCATCGATGATGCTACCAAGTTTCAATGGTACACAAATGAAGCAAGAACAAAAGGTGGTATATACAAAATTTCACAATTTCAAACTGCTATGTATGAAATTGTCCTGACTGAAGACTTTTAAGGGCATAAATAGCAAGGTCATAGCATGCAAAACCATGTACGGAAGCAGTGGGTCTACTTAAAGCCACTCCATTGGCAGCAGTAGGTCTACTTAAAGCTATGCCAAGATCATTTAAAAAAAAAGCTATGCCAAGATAAGGATGGATCTCAAACAGGGCCCAACAGCGCAGATTCTGAGAAAGCATGTGAAGAAATGAACGAAATATCCATTCAATCTTTAAAGTTGAACACAATATCCTATGCCCCCAAAGACTTCAATGGAATTACTATGAAGAAAAGGAGGAACCAGTTTCTAAGATAGATCCCCTCCAAGGCAGTCCTAATCATTTGCAAACTTAGCCAAGAATCAAGCACCATTTCATATCTGGCAGAGTGCGTGTTAGCAGTGTATGCTAATTTTATTTTATGAACAACAGATTTCAACATCAAGTGATGTACAATTTCTAAATGTGATGAGTAAATTTGTCCGAAAGAACCAAAATATTACCATTTTTAGAACTTTTTTCAAATATATGGTGATAAAATATAGTGGACAAATTGGCACTTGTTGACTTTCAAAAGTAAAATGCTAAAAGGCAATTTCTAATACATCTCGAAGTGACAATGAAATGATGAATAACTTGGAATGAGTAACAATATAATTATAGCATTGAAACTTCTGAAAAATATTTCTGAAGAACTTACAGCATCCTCAGCTGAAAGAATGTGCTCAACAGGAGGGTTGGTGCCACACTCAGTCATTACTCCACCCACAGGTGCTGCAATTCCAGCAACCAGCTTGTCTGCATCACCCATTATCCGAAATTTGTACTTGGATAGGTTATTGATGTCCTCCTCAGATGCTCCTTCCTGCTTAAAGTAAAACAAGCAAAACAGTCTCAGTACAATGCACAAGAGAACTAATTCACTTCTTTCCTCACATCTTAGTAAAATGGGATCCCTAGTAAAATACGGCGCGGAAACAAACTTTAGCATGAACCATTCATAAATAATGGGTGATACATAATAGTTGTAGTATGGAAAGAATAAAGCTACTAGAAAAGAGTTGAAAACAATGACGGTCACTGCATAAGTAACAAATTAACAATGCCAAGTGATGCTTCCATTAAAAAATTATTATTATGCTAAGGAAGAAGTTATTATTTCCTTATAAGTTACGACACGGGTAGGTCTATTGGAAGCAAAGGACAAAGGACGACAGTCAAGATACTATGTTTGTCTTATCCAAACAGGGCACTAACCATTGCATTTGGCTGAAACTATGGAGAAAATTTATCTAAAAGACAAAGTGCTCACTAGACCACCAAACACTCATCCAAATCTTATTACAACTCTTTCTCAATTATATATTTCTCCTGCTACAAGAACTGGCATACCTGATCAGTTACAGCATATAAGATAGCAATAATGCAAGGCAGGCAGCAACAGACAGCAATGCCAATCACACAAGCCAGGGCAACACAGAAGACCACAAAGAAAACATCAAATGCCAGAAAAACAATGGAGAGCCTGCAAGAAGAAAGACATCTTAGACAACAAGCACTATCTTAAGAAACATACCATCGTTCACATGTCAAAGTTACCAGAGACATACCAGTAAAGTTGAGGAGCATCTTGTGATAAAGCTTGACCACCTGCAGATACCCAGTAGAATCCAATGATCCACCATATGAAGGAAAACATCGTGTTTGCAGACTCCAAGTGCTTCACAATGCTGAACAAAAAGGAATAAAACTATAAGATGGTAAAAAACAAGTAACTTTAAGCATTAAAGTAACTAGCTCGTCGTGCAGGATTAGGGGAAATGAATAAATGACCATGTGAACAACATGAAAAGACAAAAGATATCAGTAACAAGAATCCGGTAACAGTAAAATGAAAATGACACGCATTTTAGCATCTATTATTGGAAAATTTTCAAAGGAACCATTAGCATGGTGTATTTATCTAAATTTGCATTGTCCGTCACGGATGATAGTTCCAATCAATCTCTTCCCGTGATTAGATTGCAATCAATGGTTCAATGGCAAGCAGCTGAACCTTGAAGAATTGAAGGGAAAACTGAGCACATATTTCATACTTTAGCAATTTTAGGGGTCGCATTGAATTGAACCAGTCCTATCCCAATCATAAGGCTTGGCAGAAAAGTAACGTCATATCTTCCCTAGGGACATATTGAAACTGCGCTTATTGTATTGAAACTATTAAGCCATTTTCCTATTCAGCTTTGCAAGTCACGCTTGCTATCATAAATGACCATCTAGGCCTCCGCGCTATTTCTGGTGATTTACAATTACGCACCACAATCAGCCTTCGCCTTTAGCCCATGGGCAGTTTTCTAACCAGAGAACAAGCCACACGCAAGGTCAATGATCAATACTGTGAAAACCTTGCTCATTCAAGTAACGAATAGCCACCCATCTAGTAGGACAGCCCAAATGGACAGAAAACAGAATACCTTCAAGCCCATTCAATTTACAGTTCTCCTAAATCTAATACATGTCCACAATTCATTGTCTAGTTTGGGAATGCACTAGTATCAATATACACACTCAAAGCTTGCAGTAGGAACACTCCTAAAAATTGACAAAAATAGGCTTGGTTTGACGTTGTGGAGAAGAATTGCCGCATCTATTAAACTATTGTCATAATTCTAAAAAGAAGTTACAATATAAGCATCAATTCCAAAAATCGTATATGGAATGTGCTTACTGAACCAACATAAAGCACTGAGGGGCGAGAGCAAAGAAATGATGAAAAGAAACAAAAGAAGAGCTGGTGATATTTTATATGGCAATATGATTACTACAGAAATAAATTAAGTCCACCCCTACAATGAGCAATCGGAACTCTAACAGCAGAGAAAAGAGATGTTAAATCGATTCGATTTAAAGGTGCAGTACAAGATAGTTATATTAAGTTATCTACTAAAGTTTGCGAAGAATTTGGGTTAATCTGAGCAAAACCCACACCTGATCTTTAAATCCCCATCATCCTGCTCCGCCCCAGCCCCACCCGCGCGGGCCTCCCGGCGGCGGCGCCTGTACTCGACGGCGACGCAGAGGACGTGGAGGAGGCACTGGAGCACGTACCCCACGAGCCAGAGCCGGAGGGGGACGGCGGGGCTCTCGGTGAGAGAGGCCGCGAGCACCGCGGCGGCGGCGGCGACGAAGACGAGGTTCCACAGCACGTCAAGCACGACGACGGGCTTGGAGTAGGCCCAGTCAGTCTGCCGCTCCTCAAGGTGCTCCGCCGCCGTCTCCCGCACCGCCACCGACGGCTCCCGCATCAAACGGCGGCTCCCTGTGCGACGGAGGAACCGCGCCGCGCCGCGGAGGCTCGGCAGCCTCCCGACGCCGCCGCCGACCGCGGCGCGGGAGGGCGGGGAGGTGGGGGAGGGGAGGAGGGGCGAGGACGGGGAGGTGTCGCTGGAGCGACGCGGGGAGGTAGATGCCATGGCGGATGCGGAAGCCTAGCCCTGGCTCTCTCTCTCTCTCTCTCTCTCTCTCTCCCTTTGTTTCAGTTTTTTTTTCCTCCTATTGTGGTGGAAACTGGAAAGTTGGTTTGCTTGTGAGCTCGGGAGTTGGGAGGTTTCGCGGTGTGGTGGTGCGTCTCTTGGCCGATTCTAGAGGCCGCTATTTGGTGGGAAACTCTTTTTTACCGTGCACGTTATATGTAGTAGTAGAATCCACCGTCCAATATGCTTTAAGATCGGTGCGTATAGCTACCAGCTTCTTGTATTTCCCCGTATTTCATCATATTCTTATATTTTCTGTGCACTTCACCTAATATGTCCCATCCTACTTTCCCTTTATCAATTCCCTGCCATCTCTCCCGTGAATCAATCTCTCTCTCTCTCTCTCTCTCTTGGCCATGGAGGAGGCGTGAAGCTGGGCGCTCGGGAGCGAAGGCGACAGGGCGGCGGAGCTTGGCGACGGTGGAGGGGCACGGCGAGGCGGAGAGCTCGGATCGGCGCTAGCGGAGGCCGGGGGGAGGCGACGCGGGTGGCGCGTCGCACGCGGGGGAGGCGACGCGGGCGGCACGTCGCACGGGGGGGGAGGCGACGCGGGCGGCGCGTCGCACGCGGGGGAGGCGACGCGGGCGGCGCGTCGCACCACGGGGAGGCGACGCTGGCCAGTGCGTTGGGCAGATCCAGCGGCGGGGACCTTAGATCCAGCCGCCCCACCTCGCCGTCCTCTGCCTCGCGCTCCTTACCCACGCCACCACCGACGAGCACGACCTCCTCCCCCACCGCCCCATCAGCATCGCCCCCTCCCTCCCACTCCCACCGTGCTCCTCCCTCTTCCTTCCCATGGATTCTAACACGCCGTCCATGGGCACGGGATGCCCTGCCTCCTCCCACCACCACCAGAAGCACGCGCCGTCCTCACCGTCCACCCTGCCGGGAGCCTCCGCGCCGTGCCGCCTCGACATCTCCCCCATCGCGAGTGAGGCCGCCGTCGCCGCGTCGGCGCCGAATGCTCCGCCCGCGCCTCCCCATGTCGACTTCAAGCGCGCGGCCGCCGTCGACGCCATCGTTCCGGCGAAGGGCTGCATCACCTGCACCGTTGCCGCTCCACCGACCAAGAAGGCTCTGCTGCTCGGCGTGCTACCCCTGTTTGCCATCCCCTTCTTCCCGCCTGCCCTGGCGGCTCTGGTGGCGCTCTCCTCCATGGCGTCCCCCGTGCGCTATTCGTTCAAGAGAAATTTGTTCATGATTTGGTTCATGGAAGAATTTTGTTCATGATTTTTTCTATGAAAAGTAGTGATGTGATTTGTGCAATCTGTAAATATTGTGTTTTCCAACTTGCTCTAGACCCTTGTTCAATTTGTTCCTAATTTTGCATATGATCCGAAATTTCTGCGGATATGATCCAGGAAAAATTCAGTTCGTAGTTGAGATTGCATTTCTTAACTGATTTTTGTAGTTCAGTTTTAGCACTAGATAGTTCTTGTTCTTGTTCCCGATTACTGTCAATCTTTTGTTTTCTAAACTTCATGGCTTCTTTGATCTCCTGGTTGCTCGGAGCAGCAGTCGGGAATGTTCGGACATCCGAACGTATTGGACGCCCTGTCCCTCCCCCATTTCCACTGTGCACACCTGATGGGCCGAGAAGGGCCCAATTCCGATTTTTTTCACTAAGCTTTATTCATGCTAAATGCTGGATTTTGAATAGCTTTCTTCCATCAAATGTTTGTGAATATCTTCGATTCTTCTTGTTCATGAATGGGGATCTCTTCCTTGAAGTGCACATGGATATCTATTTCTGATCCATTGGTTCGTGGTTCATGAAAAAATCTGAGAAGAACCTAAATCAATGAGCTACCAATTGCTTTGCTGGTAACTCTTGCGGCGCTAGTATTTGTACTTCCGTCTGGTATTTCTATCTAGTTTATACTAGCTAGCTGTACACATGTTTAGAAGCTGTAGTATAATGTATGTTTACAAAATGATGCCGATGAAAATTTCAATCCTGCATGCACATCATATGTTTTATCAGCTCACTGATCTCCAGAGGAAGCTAGATATTCTCTTAGCAAAATAAAATCGATCATGATTTTTATTATATTATTATTAATTGAAATGTTCTTAGTTAAACTTATGTTCAGATAAGAGAATAAATAGTATTGCCATGATTGTTCAGTCCAAGTAAATGAGAACCATGTTTTTCACTTTGCACTGCCATGCATACATAATCGAGAACAAGTGAGCTTAGTTTTGGCATGTATATTTATTAGCTAATAGGATCATTTCGGTATACAATTAATTTTTGTAGGTGTTAAACAATCAGTTTTACTTTCTACCAAAACACATTGGCTGTACCAATTGTTGCTATTTTTTTGGGTGTAAACGATCTAGTTTTACTTTGCTTGTTGTACTCTTGTCAGTTCCATGTAAAGAACTATTTTATTTTTCTTATTTATATCTGAAAAAATATGTTAGATGCTAGCATATTTGGTTTTACGTTTCAGGGGGAAAGAATGGGAAAATGTAGCAGAGGTAGGGATACCGCTCCCGATGAGTATGAGAAACAGAGGGACATAACCATCAGGTTGAGACACAGGTTAAGAATAACCTGAAGAAGAGAATGAATGCACTTTTCTGTGCATGTTCCAGATTTCGAAGTTTTGTGTGCATATTTCATATGACAGATGGAACAATTCAATGAAACACGCTGAAACCAGAGTGAACCAGAGTGAAACGCATATGAAACATGATGAAACCAGAATGAATCATAGCGAAACTCTTATGAAACACGATGAAACTGGAGTAAACCAGAGTAAAACTCATATGAAACATGGTGAAACTAAAGTAAACCAGAGTGAAACTCATATGAAACAAGATGAAACCATAGTGAACCAGAGTGAAACTCATATGAAACACGATGAAACACGATGAAATTAACCAAAGTGAACCAGAGTGAAACTCATACGAAACACGATGAAACTCTATGAAACATGACAAATCGGAACCATACTGAAATCCATAAAAATTCATGAAATATTTATGAAACATAACAAAGTAATATACAGTGAAAATTACCAAGTTTCATGTCGGTTTCATCAAGTTTCAAATAAAAAAAATTATTTTTAGATAATATATCCAATATTGATCTCATCTTGAAGATCTTCTCATAACAAACACAACTGTTCAAACGAAACCTAAATCGGACTTTTCGTTGAAAAGATTTTACTCATTTAAAATATTAGCATGAAAAATTAAATGGGTGAGTTGTAGTGGAGAGAGAGAATCTAGATAAAGTAGCAGCATAGTAAATCTCTAAGTTGGAGTGGAGAGAGAGAAGGGAAAAGTAGCAACACATGCATACGGTGGAGAGGGGAATAAATGGGGAGAGAGAAAAGATGCTCTGTATTTGTACTTTATAACTCTTGTATTGAAAGAATAGGCTCAAATACCGGCACGAATCTCGGTGATGCATTGAACGGCGGATTCCACTACTATATATAGCGGGCACGGTAAAAAATCCACGTCCGCTATTTGGTCTCCATTTAGCCCCTTGTACCGTTCTTTATTTGATGTATCGTCCTTAATGTACCGATGTTGTACCGAGAATTTAGAAGAGCGGAAATTAAGTAAAACGCTACTACGATGTTGCGAATTTTTTTGAAAATACTATTTATTTTTTCATAATTTTGAAGAATATATATTTATCAAAATAAAATTAAAACTATATGTCCGTCATCCAATCGACAGCCAACCTGCATGTATCGGTCACCCATAGGCCGATTCCCACTCGACAACAGGGCCCTGACGGCATGTGGGGGCCGATAGGCTCCAACGGTCATGTGCCAATGGACACTTGGCTCCCGGCTAGACGACAAGCCACTGTCGTCCAATGGTCTAATGATAACCCGACCAATCAGTCGACCTTTGGCCCGACCATTTAAAGCGTCACATGCTCAGTTCCCCTGCATGCTTGTTGCTATTGCAGCACCAAACAAAGAGAGAGGAGAGCAGCTCGGGGGGAGGAGAAGAAGAGAAGAAGATGAGAGGAAGATGAGAAGAAGAAGAAGCGGTGGGGCTCCACACTTCAACGGTATGATTTCTTTTTTGTCTATTAGTTGAACTATTTATATGTGTAGATGTAGTTTTTTAGGTAGTGTTAGGATGTGTAAATGTAGTTAGAAAATTAGGCTAGATTAATTTAGATGTAGCTAGGAAATTAGGTTAGTATTTTTGCATGACCGTTGATAATTAAATATCTTTTATGTGTTTAAAATCAATATATCTAGCATCTCTCGCGTTTGTATCAATTGTTAGTTAATAACAATATTTAAATTATCATTAATTGATAGTAGATTTGATGGTGCTAAAAGTTATATCCTGATTCGCCGGTTGATAACCCTAATGCGTTCCAAATCAAAAGTGTATCTGATCTATTTTTAGCATCATTGAATTTCTCCATCGCACATGATTTATTAAGTAAGTTAAATATTTATTTAGGCCTTATTATATATTGTCTTGATCGATCGATAGATTTAGTGGTGCTAAAAGTTCTATCCGAATTAATCAGTCAATAACATCTCTTACAGGCAAGTTCAGGGGCAGATCCTAACAGCGGGTGTGGATGGCAACAATTAGATCATCTCATTGGTCATAGCGTTCGTTAAGGGTGAGAACTTTGTGAGCTTGTATGGTTCTTCCGAACGCTTAAATATGGAGTGGTGAAGAACCAATCGAATGTTTGCATATTCATGACAGGCACCCTGGCATACTGAACGCAGTAAAGACACTTCAAGAACCAGCTGCAGATGAGGTGGAACCTTGGATTGACCTTCAAATTCATTGGTGCATGTGCCATCTAGGTGCAAAATAATTTAGCCAATTCAAGAACAAGCGTCTGATGAACCTATTTAATAAGCTGTGAACCAAGAGAAGAAATACAAAATCCTATGGGGAAAGCTTGGTGAGTTCATCGAGCGTGAGATAAGTTATCATAAGAAGAAGGCATCATCTAGTACACTAGTTAGCACGGCGGATGAGCCAGGAGAGCTCTCTGGTCTGCCAGAAATTGACCCACCAAGT
Source organism: Stipa capillata (assembly GCA_019208055.1). Lineage (NCBI taxonomy): Eukaryota > Viridiplantae > Streptophyta > Magnoliopsida > Poales > Poaceae > Stipa > Stipa capillata. The sequence goes on along the minus strand of JAGXJF010005624.1, from coordinate 12,620 downwards.
CTAAGGAGGAAGAAGGAGAGACACATAAAGAGATTCTCACACTAGATAGAAAAGGAGCCGATTGAGAAGTGCTCGTTGCTTCATGATACTCATGGCATTAGGTGCGGCATAACGAACACCAACTTTGCTGAGGTGTACAATTTTATGCTTAGAGGGCAGTGGATTTACTCCTAGTTGCTATCATAGAGGGCATGATGCATAGCACAGTGAGGTACTTCCAAGATAGGTATCAGAAAGCTACCCTACATCTGCATAGCTTACCCGCGGCCTCATATTGTGCAAAGATCATGAGGTACATGGAGGAGAAGATTGAAAAGGAGAAGCGTCACAAGGTATACACTATTGTGAATCAACAACGGTGGTACGAGATAAAGCTTAGGGATAAGTCTAGTTTTGGAGGCACGAACAGGATGAAGATGCATGAGGTTACAATTGGAATGGAAAAGATTTCCATTGCAAGCGCACATGTAACAAACCAAAATTGATCCGCCTATCTTGCTCGCATGTGTTGGCAGCCTATGGTAAAACAGGGATGGAATCGCACTCGTTTGTGTCAAGTTATTTTCTGAAGGAGTCCGTGGTTAATATCTAGACGGGGAGGTAAACTAGATGTCGTGCAGTTAACAACTTCAACAAGGTAAATGAGCAAGATAGGAATATATCCCAGATTTTGGTCATCTCCGGATTTGCAGGGTCATTGCAAGGTACATCGTATCCGCAATAACATGGACCAATATAAGGCTGGTGGTCTAACTAGGCAATGCCTACATTACGCTCGGTATGGCCATAGGAAGAAATATTGTCTTAAATTAAGAAAAGAGTAGAATGTGATAGTAATGTTGGCTCTACCTCTACCGGCACATGTGGCAGAGAACATCGTGGACGTGAGGAGGGAGATAGAACTCCCAACTTGATCCCGAAACTGCTATTTAGGTGTTTTTTGATGCACTTTGAACTATGCTATAATTTGAACTTAGTATTTGTTTGTTGTATGTTGAACTAAGTACTTATTTGTTGTACTTTGAAATAAGTCTATATTTTCTTATGTTGAACTAAGTTTTTATTTGTTTCAATTTGAACTTAGTATGTATTTGTCATATGGCAAACTAAGTTTTTATTTGATATATGCCGATCTAATTTTTATTTGTTACACATTGAACTAAGTATGTATTTATTGTAAATTATGTTATCGCTCTCCATGCTTCCTCTAGGTATGGCGGGGCTACAACTCATCGATAGAAATGTTGACGGAGGCCACTGGGCAAGACTACTAGCTGATGAAGGGCGATACCCCCCCTTAGTTGGTAACTCGCACTGCTCAATGCCTGTGGATGATACACCCGGATTGGATCGATAGGTTTTTCCCATGTTAATTAATAATGTGAAATTTAAACTTCTACAGAAATTAAAATGTGAAAGGTAATCTTCTAGAGAAATTTATATTGTATATTTGCTAATAGGTTGGCATGGCCCGGTCTCCTATCCCTTTCACGGATGGTTGAGGTGACTCCTAAGGAGTGGAGGAACATGACCGATGAGGATGGAGGGCCCATGATGGAGTTAGGGAGAAGTCTCATCGTCTTGTGTACAATGAGTCACTAATCACCTGCCTAGTGGACCACTGGAGGCCTGAGACACACACGTTTCACTTTCCATGGGGAGAGATTGCACCTACTCTATAGGACATCTCGTTCTTGTTAGGCCTTCTGTTTGCAGGAGAGGCAATTGGTCCATTGGAGCCTCCACCTGATTGGCCAGCAGCACTAACAGAGTGTTTCGCTGGTGCTGTGGAGGTCCAAGAGTTAGTCCTGAACTTCCATGGTCTGAAGTGGTCGTGGTTGAGTCAGTTCTTGGTGAGTCATGTGTGTTGTATTTTATTTATTAGTTCATAACTTGTTTTCTTGTATCGCTCTAACACAATATAATTGCATGCACATCGTGAAGCTACGCTACCTTGAAGTTGAGCTAAAGGAGCCATAGGTTGACCTTGGCCTAGAGGCGTTCTTCATGTGCCTATTGGGCTACATGATGTTCACCTCCAGCCATGTATGCATAGTGGATGCTCGCTACATCGGAATAGCGAGAGAGATCACCGATGCATGACACTCGGAAGACATAATGTAGAGGAGTTGGGGTTCGGCTATCCTTGCCGCCACTTTGAGAGCCATGTGTGGGGCTTGCAAGCACGCCGCCAGGAAGTCCGGGGTTACCAATTTTCTGCTTTTGCTTCAGTTGTGGTTGTTCGAGCGATTCCTGATCGGATGACCGCATCTGGATTTTGAGACACTATACGACGAGGAGTGGTACCAGACCCAATTGATGCTCCTACTTTGGGGTCCTTGTGGATACGGAGGCGGGTGACTTATTCATACTTGTAGATTGTTTATCAAGTTAATTTTTAGTTGCCTTGATACTAATATTTTGGATACTCCAAAATTTGCTATAGGTATAATACGCTTATTACCAAGTTCAGAACTGCTACCTAGCCTTCACAACTCAATTCAACACCTTGCATCCTAGCAAGGTAATATGGGAGCCATATACTGAGAAAAGGTTGAAAGTACGAGCACCCATGGTGTTTCCACCTTGTATACGAGAGACTAGGCCTACTAGATGACGAAGATAAAACTTGTGTTCAGCATCATCGTATAGGAGACCTCCGTGCGCCGAATGATGAAATAGTTTGAAAAACAGCAATTGTTTCCTCTGCCACTAGGAGAATTTGTGCAAGGCCACGTCCACAAGTACGTGTCTCCTCCTCCAATTCCAAGATACTATGTTTGTTGTCATTTAACTTCATATAGTTGTAATCTAACTTCATCACTTATGCCACCACCTTAAATATCAGGTGGAATCAAGTGGAACCGACAGGGTGGGGACAAGAGGGCACATGAGTGGGTCCAACACTTGAAGCCATTTGTCTAGGCCTAGACCATAGCAACTATAAGTGTTGGGACAATGAACCCAGTCGCACATGAGAACTACCTGACATGGTACCACTCATAGACAAGGTTGTACTACATACAACCAGTTGACACGCAAGAGATGGAGCCGGGCCATACAGAGGACTTGACATTCACCTCTTTGTCATTTGTTGGCATCATACATGGAGGAGGACGTGGAGGAGGAGGACAGAAGGACAACATGGTTGCGTAGAAGTTGGGTACAAGTACTGTCTGATTGTGTTGTGCACTACTCAAATTTGTTGTGCTATTGGACTTTGTCGAATGTAGACATTGTGTATGTCAGACTTGACTTGACCACTCACTGTGGTAGCTCGTACGGCGCGACTTAGCACTGCAAAGCTACAAAATGACAACTCACTACTACACCAGTACTGACTTGACCACTCACTGCGACATCTCGTACCAACTTGACCACACCATGCATCGTGACCACTCACTGCATGATTCTCAGGCAATTTTCTCGTGGCCTCAAGTCCGGAATGATAACTCCTTTAGGAAGCTATAAATACTACAAATATAACATATGCCAAATCATCACACTTCTTTCCCCACACCACTAAGGATATTGCAGGATATGAATATCAGGCTTACAAAAGCTAGAATGCTCAAGGAAAAAAGGGAAGACAAGGTGACCCACGACGGGACCGTACTTTCACGGTCTGATAGACCCCCTTGCACTACCCGCGGAGCTACCGGTGAAGACAAAGCTCAATTACACCCTGTTTTTCAATTCCGCGGCTACATGCAACCACAGGACGAGATCATGTCTACTTGACCAAGTGCAGACATGGTGACAACACCATCGTGCAATTGATCTATGATTAAGGGAGTCTAGGACGTTGCTAAATCTTGATCAAGTTTAGTTCCATGGAAATGATGTTGGTGACCTCTAAAAAGATTAAAGGAGTATGGCTTCCTATGAAGAGTAAATTATTTTCGTAGTTTTGGTGATTAGTTAAATCACATTGAGTCATAGGCAAACCATACTATTAAGAGAGGAGTTAGTCAATAGCTAGGGTGGATTGTCTTGAGAGATGCTCAATGAGATCACATTCTAATTTTCTAGAACCCCTAGTCGTTTGTTGCTACCTAGAGCCTTAAAGACGTGGTCTTCCGGACCCTCTGAGTGTTCAAAATATCTCTGTCCAGAGAGCATTTTTCTTGTCCGGAGCCACCAGGAGGTATCCATCTGGAGCCTCCGGGTGTTGTCTCGAATTCTATCCAGAAACATTCCCTTTGACCGAAGCCTCTGAGTGTTGTCTTGACTTCTGTTTGAAAACATTCCCTTTGACCAGAGCCTCTGAGTGAGCTTCATCTGGACCTCCAAGCTTTAAATTGTCTTTCCAGAGAGCATTTCTTGGTCCAGACCCTCCATTGTTTTCTTCCAGACCATCCAAGTGTTCAAATGTCTCTGTCCAGAGAGTATTTTCTTGGTTCGAAAGCATTTTCTTGGTCCGGACCCTTCGAGCTATTTCCATCCAGATCATTTGAGAGTTCAAATGTCTCTATCCATATAACATTTTCTTGGTCCGGGTCCTCCGAGTGGTTTCTATCCGAACCTATTGAGAGGAAACCCTAGCTCCTATTCCACTACACTGCATGTGTCCAAACACTCCGAATGAGCTATGTCTGGAGCCTCCTAGAAAGCTAGGTGGTTCTTTTACTACTAAGTGTTGAGTCTGTGGATCCTCAGAGTGGAAGTGGTCTAGAGCATCCGAACCTTGTTTCCTTCTCTAGATAGAAGGTTTTCTTATGTCCGGATCCTCTGAACAAACTCTGTCTGAATGTGGAGGATAAAGCGCCACGAGGGTTAATAGACAACTCGGAAGCTCAAGACGTCAGACGATTGAGACAGGGAACCCCTAAACGGCCCCGTTAATGAGAGAAACGAGGCACAGATATTCACGCACCTCAACAAACTACAGGACTGCCCCTGCCATAACCGGTTCAGCCCCGTAACTATCGAACTATAAGAAGGGACCTCGGGAAATTATCACTCTGGAAGTGCAAGCCAAAGCTCAGAAAGACCAATTCTCTTCGGTGGAGAACCTGGACACACTTCGCTCGCGAGTGTCCAAGAAAGCAAAGGAACCCGCCGACCAGCGCCCGCCGTCCAGAGCTGCTATGTCCACCCGGAGTCAAGGATCCAAAGGAGCACCAAACTACAGCAAAGACGTCGTGAACCATGTTGATGCCGAAGAAGCCCAGGACGCCCCACGCACGTGGTGATGGGTACTTCCTTGTTAACTCAGTACCAGCAACTGTTTTATTCGATTCCGGAGCATCGCATTCATTTATCTCAAAGCATTTTGCTGAGAAAAACCGAATAGGATTGCACCTATTGAAAACCCCCATGAAAGTCCGAACACCCAGGGTCAGTAGTCAGATCTAAACACTAACTGCAGAGATGTAACATCTTTATAAGGGGGGTAGAGTTTTTGGCAGACTAATTGTCCTAGTATCAGAAGATATTGATGTGATTCTAGGAGTGGATTGGTTACCTAAGAATAAGGGCATTATAAACTTTGAGACCAAAACAGTTACCCTTCCAATGCCCGAGGAGAGACAGTAAAGTTTACTCCTAAATCACCCTCTCCCCAACCCAGTACCCTGAACAATAAACCGCACCTGAGTTAGCCCAAGTCCCAGTGGCACAGGAATACCCTGATGTATTTCCTGAGGAATTGCCCGGAATGCCACCGGACCGAGATCTGGAATTTGTCATTGAATTAGTGCCCGGAACGGCACCCATAGCAAAGAGGCCCTATCGGATGTCTGTCGATATGCTATCGAACTGAGAAACAATTGGAGGAATGGAAGAGAAAGGTTTTATTCGACCGAGTGCACGCCGTGGGGATCGCCAGTACTATTCGTTGAGAAGAAAGACAAGACTCTCCGCATGTGCGTGGGATTATAGAGCTCTGAATGAGGTCACTATCAAGAACAAATATCCTCTGCCACGGATAGATGATCTATTCGATCAGATGAATGGAGCTCGAGTATTTTCTAAGATAGATTTGAGGTCAGGTTATCACCAGCTTAAGATCCGAGGGCCGGATATACCCAAGACCGCCTTCACAACTCGATATGGGCTATACGAATATACCGTCATGCCCTTTGGATTACTAATGCCCCAGCATATTTTATGAACTTAATGAACAAGGTATCATGGAGTATTTGGATAAGTTTGTAGTGGTATCATAGATGATATCCTGGTATATCTAAATCAGATGAAGAACATCAGCAACATCTACAGCCAGTTTGAAACAACTTAGAAGCACATCTTTATGCCAAATTCATGCAAATGCGAGTTTTGGTTAAAGGAAATTGATTCCTCGGACATATAGTGTCTGCAGAGGAATAGCTGTAGACCCGAGCAAGTAAAAGATGTGCTCGACATGAAGCCACCAAGGACGGTAACTGAAATTCGAAGCTTCTTAGGTTTGGGGGGATACTACCAGCCGTTTTAAATCGAAGGATTCTCAAAGTTGGCCCGACCCATGACGCAGTTGTTGAAGAAGAATCAAAGTTCAATGGACGCGCAAAAAGTGCGAAGACAGTTTTCAGGAATTAAGCGAAGGCTAACGACAGCACCCGTGTTAACACTACCCGACCTCCGAAAGAACTTTGATATATACTGTGATGCCTCTCGACATGGACTTGGATGCGTGCTTATGCAAGATGGAGTGTCGCATATGCTTCCAGACAGTTTAGACCCCACGAAGTGAATTACCCAACTCATGATTTAGAGCTAGCCGCAGTAGTTCATGCCCTGAAACTTTGGCGGCACTACCTCATTGGAAATCGTTGTGAAATATACACCGACCACAAGAGCCTAAAGTATATCTTCACTCAGTCGGACCTCATATGAGGCAAGAAGATGGTGGAATTAATCAAGGATTATGACCTTGGGAGTTCATTATCATCCCGGCAAAGCAAATGTTGTGGCCGATGCCCTTAGCCGGAAGCCAGCCTCAGTAAATTCTTTAATTCCCACAACCCAACCGAGGTATGCAAAGAATTTGAGAAGCTTATTTAGGGATGGTCAGTGAAGGTTATGTAGCCACCCTAGAAGTGACCCCCTCTCTCTCGTAGCGCAAATTAAGAATGCCCAAAAAGGACACAAAGTATAGAAGGCATCAAGAAGAAAATGAAGATAGGAAAAGCAAGTGAATTCACAGAAGACGACGAGGGCACCCTGTGGTTTAAAAATCGACTATGTGTACCCGCTTGCAAGGAGCTCAAGGAGCTAATTTTAAAAGAAGCCCACTGAATCCCGATATTCTATACATCCGGGAAGCACAAAAATGTATCAGGACTTAAAAGAGGAATTCTGGTGGCATGGAATGAAGCGCGAGATAGCAAGCTTCATAGCCCGATGCGACGTATGCCAACGTGTCAAGGCAGAACACCAAAAGCCTGCAGGACTGCTACAACCAATCAAAGTGCCTGAATGGAAATGGGATGAAGTTGGTATGGACTTCATCGTCGGATTACCAAAGACAAGGAAGGGAAATGATTCTATATGGGTCATTGTCGATAGGTTGACCAAAGTGGCACACTTTTGCCGGTCAAGACCACGCATCGAGGTGATCAGCTAGCCAAGTATATCTAGCCCGAATAGTCAGCCTGCACGGAGTACCCAAACGTATCATCTCAGACCGAGGTACTCAATTTACCTCCAGATTTTGGGAACAACTGCATGAGCATGGGAACTCGATTGAACTTTAGCACCGCATACCACCCACAGACGGATGGACAAACGGAACGGGATGAACCAATTTGGAAGATATGTTAAGAGCGTGTGCCTTAACATACGGCGATAGCTGGGAAGATAGCTTACCGTAATGCCGAATTCTCATATAATAATAGCTATCAAGCAAGTTTACAGATGTCACCATTTGAAGCGCTTTATGGACGAAAATGCAGAACGCCCTTGAATTGGTCAGAAACCGGAGAAGGAAAAGTTTTTTGGTCCAGACTTCTCCAAGACGCAGAAGAGAAAGTTAAGTTTATCCAAGACCGACTCAAGACGGCACAGTCAAGACAAAAGAGCTATGCCGATTCTAAGAGACGTGATATCATCTTTAAACCCGGAGACTACGTCTACCTACGAGTGACTCCTCTCAAAGGAACGAAGAGGTTTAACGTCAAGGGAAAGTTAGCGCCCCGCTTTGTAGGGCCCTTCAAGATAGAGGAAAGGAGAGGACAGGTAGCATATCAGCTAGAGCTACCTCCGGGAGCTATCAGAAATCCACAATGTGTTTCATGTATCTCAGCTAAGAAAATGCATCGAGCCACCAACGAAGCAAGTGCAGTATCAAGAATTGGATATTGGCAAGGACCTCACTTACAAGAGCAACCAATTAAAATTTTAGAAAGCACTGAAAGAAAGACAAGGAATAAGAACATAAAATTTTACAAAGTTCAATGGGATCACCATACCGAGGAAGAAGCTACATGGGAAAGAGAAGATTTTCTACAGGACAAATATCCTCACCTATTCCAATCTGTAGAATCTCGGGGACGAGATTCGACTTAAGGGGGGTAGGTTTGTCGCACCCTAGTTTTCAAATCTTGCATTAACATCCCTGCATTAGCTCAACCCGACCGAAACCCGCATGCATAAGCCAAACCCTAACCCCAACATCTGCACACACGCACTCAGTCAATAAAACCATGATCGGGAAATCTACCGCTCCCCAGCTTCCCGAAAATTCTGAAATAAATCATAGGAACATCTTAATAATATATTCAATCCGAATAGAGCATACAATAACAATGTCCAGTTCGAAAATATTAGTGCATGAAATAAATAACCATAGTATGAATTATGTCATTGTGCTACAACTCCAATATCTTCTGCTCGGAAAATCCCGATAAAATCCCATAGCATTCTCTGCATCTCTGGAAGCCCTAATACATAAAATCATGAATAGGTTCTGTGTATTTAAAGGAACCAAGCACCGATCCCTTACAGGCAAAATATTACCGCGTAGAAATCAGGCAAGCCCCAGGACCATTGCTTAGTTTTCCATTCTATCTTTTCAGCTCTTACTCTCCCTGCTCTCCCTTGTCTTACCATCTTCAGTAAAATCTCTATAGACATCAGCTCCAGCATTCAAGCACCGTGAGTAAATGAGGCAACTTTCGGCGCCTAACTTCCTGTGAAACTCAAGCACTGACCGCTGATCTCTGTAGTGCAACCCATCAACATTACCACCCCCAAGCCACGCGGACGGCCGTGCTCATCAGCTATGTCCTGGTCATCCTCCAGCTGAGCTCGATGCCAACCAAGCTGCTGCAGCTCTGAGCTCCCCGTCACACCTCAGTCGTTTCCCTCGCCGGTGTCAGCTCAGCTCAGCCACCTCCAGCATGCCACGAGTGCTCAGCTGTCTTTCCTTCTCCCTATCGCCACAGGCACGCGCCGCTGTTGTCCCAGCAGCGCCACCGCCGTCGAGCCTCTTCCGAGCAACAGCTACTGCTCTCAGCCGTCCCACCACCTCCCCTGTGGCCATCCCATCCCCATCCAGCTCGGCCTCCATTACTCACCTCGCCTTTAAGCTCCCGAGCTGTCGCCTCACACGAGCAGCGCCTTCCCCGCCGCCGGGCTATAAAAGCCACCCCCGAGTCCTCTCTACACCCAAGCAAGCTCTCCCCATCCCTAGCCCACTCCAGCTCCGGCCACTGGAGAAGCTCCTCGAGCTCACCCGAGAGCTCTGGAGCTCAGCACCACAACTCCCAAACAAATCCAGCAACCAACCCGAAGCTTTGGAGTAGAAAAGAAAAAAAAAGGTAAGAAAGAAGAAGCACTCCAGAGCTCCTAGCCTCACCGGTTAACCGCTGACAACCGGTCCCCGACCGCCCCAACCGCCGGCAGCTCCACCCATTGACTCCTCAACCGCCGCCAACCGCCTTGTCCGAAACACCGGTCGACGAGCTCCCGCTAGCAGTAGCTGAGCTGAGCGCCGCTTCCTAAACCGCCAAGACCTAGCGCCATCGGCCTCCAACCACCGCAACCGCCGGCCGCCCCGACAGACCTACCCGCCGCCGTAACCGCCCCAACTCCCGACCGCTCTAACGCCGCCGACTGCTCCCTGTCCGTGCGCGCAGCAGCAAGCAGTCGGTGTGAGTAGCCCCGTGTGGGCCAAGCGGCCCATTTAGTTGGTTTGGGGAATGCGCCTCCGGTAGAAGCTGTGTTGGGAGCTAGAAAGCGTAAAGTTCAAATGCAGAAAGCGTATTCTTGTTTAACGCTGGTTTTTCCAATTAACCAGTACCCGGTTCCACATAGGTTCAGCCGGTCGCCAATGTTCAACCGACTCTTTAGCACCTAAAACCGGTTCTGGAATCTCCAGATCAAACCTAAGCTGTTAGTTCAAAAGTTTTTCTAAGTATTTGAATGGTTTTGAATGCCAGCTTTGCACATTAGGAATAGGGTTAATTTTCTCGAGAATCCAAACCTGTGCATGCATATGCTATAATTTTTCTCACATTAAAATAGACCTTACCACCTGCCAGCATGTCTAAAACGATCGTCATGTCATGCCTCAGAAACCATGTAAGCTTGAAGTTCAAAACCCTAGCACATACTCTCTTGTGCTAATGCATCATCCTTTTATGTATTATGAATGCATATACCATCATCAGAAGCATCCTCTATTTCCGTAGCCCTAAGCCATGAGTTTTGGAGTCGAATCATTAACTTAAACCAGGTATATGCAGCCCCATGTCCTAATCGCCGTCCGGTAAGTTCCCGTTAAAACCTAGTTTCAACCCCTTCCGATCATTCCAAAAACGCCTATTAGGTCATCAAGTGTTTTTATCTCGTTGTGTTTGATGTATCGAAATGTTGAATGATTTCTTATTTGTTGCTTTACCGACGCGTAGTTGACGGAGAGACGTACGTGCGTCAGGAGGGAACAGGCATCACCCTCACGTGCAGAACAGGAACAGGATCTGCCAGGCAAGCATCTTGATCATGCCGGATCCTATATTTATGAACGTTATTATTTTTGTTGCAAATCCGCATGCTATATTTTAATATCACGTTATTTTATTAGTATAGTTATTCCTAGTAGCTGCACTAAGCTTAGGACCGAACTTCCTATCCTTGAGCCCTAGGAATATTAGTCGACTAGTTTCGAGTCGACAAAAATATTAGGATTTATAGGCTGTAAGCCCCGCTTAGCCCTGCTATAGTTAAAATAAGTTTTACCCAAAATTTGAAAACCTTAATTGGTACAAGAAATAAAACCCTCGGATATACTGGATATCCGGGTGACTTTTGAAAGAAGGTTGGCGAGACCCTAAACAAACGGAGATGTTTTGATCCGGGCAAGAATATTAAGGAGCAGCCGGAGGCTGTAGAGGAATTGATAATGGCACATCGTCGAGGACGATCGTGAGTTGTGGAATGAGTCTTGTCGGATCAGTTAAGGACCGAGCCTAAAGTGCCGCTAAACCAGTTCCACCACCGTGCGTCACATGTCCTTTATGGGAAGGACTTGACTCGTACGCCCCGGCAAGTATTAGGGTTTTGGACCCGTAGGAAGTTAGGAGTCGTGGCTAGGTGCTTAAAAGTCCTAGAGATCCACTGCCGCGTAGCGTTGGGTGTTGATCGACACAAAGGTGGAGAGCCCCAATTTGGTGTCCGGAATTCGTATCCGGGGCACGCAAACTGGGTATTCACCTAGCGGGTCCAACTCTAGTATGGAAGCGGGCGACGGTCTCGTTGTGACCACCCTGCCAATACACTTCGTGAAGTGTATCGTTAGCGCTCGGCAAAAGGGTGAGTTCACATCTTGTGGGTAAAGCCGTACACCTCTGCAGAGTGTTAAAACTATTCGAATAGCCGCGTCCTCGGTCATGGACATGAACTGGCAAGGCCACACGCTGGTTAGACCTGGTTTTGTTTGCGAAAGATGGGAAAAGGGATTAAGGACGTGGGCACGATGTGCCCACAGTGTGCAATTTACGCTACAGGCTGGTAGCAAGGAATTGCAGGAGAAAGGCTAGCCGTACTGTCCGGAGCAGTATGGGCTGAAGCCGGGAGTCAAGCGGAGCTAGCCATGTTGTCAGGATAACAGAGGCTGACACCGTTCTAGGACGCTAGCTGCACTATTCGGAACGTGCAGGCTGAGCAGTGAATCGAGACGCTAGTCATGCTGCACGGGGTAGTATGGACTGGGCGGTCTCAACAGTGGATGAGCAAACTCTTTAATTTTACATGAGCTTTATAAAACCGGCTTTCAAATCTATTATATCTGTATTACATAAGAGCTACTTTTCCGCACAACTATAAACTAGACTAGAGCTGTTTACATTGCTATTCCCTAGCATGAATATCGCCGTCTATTCTCCCTCCCCGGTGCGAATAGCTTGGGAGTGACATCAATGTACTCACCTAAGGATCAATTGATTGATTTGCGCCAGACAGAAGAAGAGATCGTCTCAGTTCTCGCTTTCCATCGCCGTCTTATTTTTTCTAGCGAGGAGACACGACTACGAGGGCTAGGGCGTTTCCCAAACAGTCAGTGCCTGAGGGTTTGGCATACTGATGGGTCTATCTACGTGTGTTTAGTTTTCCGCTGCAAGACTTTTATTCGGCAATAGGTCCCCTGTGTGTAAAAGACCTTCATGGCTTGTATTGTAATA
>JAGXJF010005623.1:0-91399 GCA_019208055.1 Stipa capillata | reverse complement strand
AAGGACTTCCCTCCTTCAGCTTTAGCACTTCTGGACCGTTTACTTGCTGTAGAACCTGATAATAGGGGTACCGCAGCCTCTGCTCTTGAAAGCGAAGTAAGTTCTATCTGCCCTTACATTTATGGATTTGTATGTGTGGTGTATTGCCTGCCCTAATGAGAATCTATGGTCTCTCAAGCATGTATGTGTGTACAATTAGCTAAAACTGCTATGTGTCCCTGCAACTGGATATAAACGTAAGTGACATGAAGTTTGGTCAGGAATATTGAAATATGAACTTCGTTGTTAGTTTCTGCTCATATGTGTTAGTTTCTGCTCATATGTTGTGAGTCTCATGACATTGCTTTTAAGAAGTGAATAATATCTTTCTACCATAGTTCTCCGCAACAGATTTGGTTGTCTCTGTATATCTGAGGTGACCCTCCTTAACTTTTGGTTTATTATCATCCTCGTATTTTATACCATAGTTCTTCACAACGAAGCCTTATGCATGCGATCCATCAAGTCTACCAAAATATCCTCCAAGCAAGGAATATGATGCTAAGCTTCGAGATGAAGAAGCTAGGAGGTAATATCCCCTGTAGAACTTAAGACGAATGCAATCTGCAATTTTGACAGACGTAATTTATGGTAGCAATCTTCTTTTGTTGGACATTTCTTTATTTGAACTAAGCATGTGTTTTTGCCCACAGGCAAAGAGCAGCTGCAGTCAAAGGACATGAATCTGAAGCTGGACGTAAGAGGCAACTTCCAGCACCAAATGGCAATAATGAGTTGCAGGTACTATGAAATTAAATCTCAATTGTAGATGTCTCTTATTATAGTCTGGTAATTATCATGCTCAAGAATCTCCAGAGTCATGGGTTTTCTGGTGCCACGATGCTAGCCTAGCACTGTTGAGCTTTCAAAGTATCATTACTTGCGTGCTTTTGAACCCCCTAGGGGAAAATATACCATTCAATACCACATACTCTAGTAGTTCAGTGAATTTATTATATGCATGATTCATTATAGTCGGTACGTAGTAGCAGGCTAGCAGAACCATTTGGGTACCATGAATATGTGATGCAATGCAATTGCTCTCGATTAGTTTGAAAGTTAGTTTATACAACTATTTCAATGTAACCATGCAGCAATACATCCACGTAATGCACATGCATCATTCTCAACTCCAGAAGCGAATATACTGTATATAACAACTAATGATGTCATGTTGTTACATATAAATATACTCTATTACTCAAATGTCTGTTGTTCCATGGTTTTGCAGCAACGGCGGGTTCAGGTTAATCCAAAAAGCAGTAGTAATAAGTTTGCTCCAAAGGAGGACGCTGTCACCGGCTTTCCAATTGATCCTCCAGGAGGAGCAGCAGACAATGGCCATCCTCATCGTGTTCCTTTGATGAATGCTGACCGTTCATCCTCTACTTTGGGCCGGTCAAGTGGCACAGATCCGAATGCCCAGAGATTTTACACCTCTCAGATTGTTGCTGCTGAGATGTCTAACATATCAACTGCAACTGGGCAGCGAGGCAGTGCTGCTAAGCTGTCTAACCTTGGGGACAGCGCCAGGAGACAGTATTCGAGAGAGCACAGGTCGAGTTCGAGATATAGTCAACTCACTGCTGCTGACCCCTCTGACAGACCTGAATGGTCGCAATCTCACCAATTCCAAGAAAGACCATCACCTTCCCATAGGAAGGATGGTGGGGTGGCAGATAAGGAGCCTACAGTGGTGAGTTATTTAATTCTTCCAATCATCTTCACTAGGTCTTAACTCTTAACGTTCATACGGAGTACGATCCGTAGTATTCAAGCCCTTGGGAGCCATGATCAATTTCTAGATATCTGTATGTGCATTTTTGGTGGTTATGAGTTATGACTAATGAACATGCAATAGGTGGTTCTTATTGAGTGCTTTTGGAGTAGATGTTACCTGAGTATCTTCACAAAAATGGTTATTGGTCATAAACATGGAATTTACGGTTCATTTCTCACTTCCTGATATTCTGTGACAATTTCGGAGTCGAGATCAACAGTTCTATGTCTTCTTAGAGAGTACAGCAGAAAATGTTCCTAGATGGAAGATGGTCCTTCCATGCTTCCAGAGAATAAGAGTCTTTTTTTTCACCACAATATGCTGATAATTTCTCCATCTATATGTTCAGGTGAATGGCACTAAGAAGAACAGAATCCACTACTCGGGACCATTGATGCCTCCTGGGGTAAACATGGAAGAGATCCTTCGAGAGCATGAGCGGCAGATCCAACAAGCCGTTCGAAGGGCCCGTCTTGACAAAGGGAAGGGCAAGCATCACGCCGAGCGAGACCAGTCCGAGTCGCTGCTGTACGCTGCCCAGAATGGCAGGTCGTAGCGCTGTGAACCTCGGCTCATTGTTCTTGACGACAACCCCCTGTTTCGGCCATCAAACGATAGGAAGTAGTGTATGATCCCCTTCTTTTTTTCACCCTCTCAGGCGGAGAGGTTTGTTCTGCCAGTAATTCCCACGCCATTGCGGTGCTGTGGTTTGGTGGTTTCTGGCAGCAAAAGGAAGACCTGCTCCTGTAGAGATTTTCACCGTCGGGTCCAAGTTTAGCAAGAAAATATTTGCTGAAGATTTGTTGTCCACAGTCACCAATTGTATATCTCGAGATCAGTACCCTCTTTGAGGATTGATTCTTACACCTGTTTTGGTAGGTGCCAAGAGAAATATAATCAAATTACAGATCTGTCATTGCTGCCTGTCCTCTCATTTTATACTGAGTATTCCTTGTTTTCAATCTGAAGACAATAATTTCAGTGCTGTTTTCCAATTTTAAGACAAAATTATAGCGGATCGCAAAGTGAGTATCGTTGGTTCGTATACTGTTTGGGGGGGCAATCCAGAACGTTGGATGGAGATCGGACGTTCTAGACAAAAAAAGACTGATTTTTCAATCAAAATCTGTTTCCCAATCTCTGTCGGGGAATTCTCCTATTAGGAGACGGGGATAGAAAAGATTTAGCCCCGACGAGACTGTAAATGGCTCAAATTAATCCCCACAGATATAACGGAGCCTGAGACGGATTCCTAATCTCCATACCTGCCCCCACAGTGACCCGCTAAACTGACGTGTGGGCCCATTTTATCAAAAACCCTAGACCCACTACCCAAATTTCCTTCCCGCTGCTGCCCCCTCCCTCCCCCCACAAACACCGCCCGCCAGCCCCAAAATCTCCGGGCTCCGGCTGCCCACCGCCGACGCCGCCAGCCGCCCGCCCGTTGCCCCTCGCGCCCCGCTGCCGCAGCCGCGCCCGCGCCCGCTGCCCCGCACGCCCGAGGCCAGCGCCCACCACCCACGCCGCCGCAGCCGCCGTCCCTCGCGCCTGCCGGCCGCCGGCCGCCACCCCGCACGCCCGACGCCCCAACACAGCGCCGCCGAAAGCCGCCGGCTGCCACCCCCCGCGCCTGCCGCCCGCCACCCCCGCACGCCCGACTGCCCGAGCGGCCGAGCCCCGAGCCCAGCGCCCAGCGCCCAGCGACCGCCGCCCACGCCGCTGCAGCCCGGTGTGATGCGCCGGCGAAGGCGGCGTCCGTTTGATGCGCTCATCTCCCATCGCAGCCGCCGCCTCGCTCTCCAAGCAGCAACTCCTCCGCATCCGCCGCTGCCTCCCACCCGTTTGGCGAAATGCCGCACCTGCCCAGGAACCGCCGCCGCCGCCCATCGCATCCCTCTCCCCCGCCTCCATCTCGGCCCTCCTTTTCTCCTGCACCAGGCAGCGCGCCAACCGGCCCGGCGAGCAGCTCCACGCGCGCGTCGTGACGCTCGGCCTGGGCGCGCAGCCTTCCGTCCTCCCCAGGCTCGCCTCCTTCTACATAGCCCTTGGCGACCTACCGGCCGCGCGCGCCGCCGTCGAGCAGGCGGCCGGGAAGGCGCGGGCGTTCTCCTGGAACCTGCTCATATGGGGTTACGCCGGCGGCAGGCTGTGGAAAGACGTGATCCTGGCGTATGACAAGATGGTGGCATTGGGCGTGGACGGCGACAAATTCACTTATCCGTCTGTTCTGCGTGCTTGCGGCGAGCTCCGGGAGGTCACCGTTGGCCAGAAGATTAACCAGCGAATTCGGAGGAGTAGATATGGTCTGGACATGTATGTCTGGAATGCCTTGGTTGGGATGTATGTCAAGTGCGGGAAGATGGAGGATGCGCAGAAGGTATTCGATGAAATGGCTATAAGGGATATTGTCAGCTGGAACACAATGGTGTCTGGGTATGCATCGATGGGGATGTGGGGCAAGGCATTTGAGCTGCTTCAGCGGGTTCCTGGGGCAAACATTGTGACATGGAATGCAGTTGCAGCAGGGAATTTGAAGGCAGAGAACTATGATGAAGTGATCAGGTTGTTGACTCATATGAGAAGTTGCCATGGACCACGGTTGGATCATGTGAGCTTGCTGATTGGCCTCAAGGCGTGCGGTAGGAGTGGATATCTGAGCGCTGGCAGGGAGTTGCATGGGGTGGCCATTCGTCTATTCTTTGATAGGTTTGAGTCTGTGGTGAATTCACTAATAACAATGTATTCAAGATGTAGGATGATGAGCCCTGCTGACCGTCTGTTTAGAATCTGCTCAATTCGGAGCATCGCAGCTTGGAATTCACTGCTAGCAGGATTTGCATTCATGGACCAGGTTGAGGAAGCTTCTTTGCTCTTCGGAGAGATGATTTGTTCCGGTGTCTGTCCGAATGATATTACTGTGTTAACTATGCTCTCCCTTGGCGCACGGTTTGGACACCTCTGTCATGGAAGGGAACTGCACTGCTACATCCTTAAGCATGGACTGGATGGCTCTAAATTATTGCAAAACTCACTTGTCGACATGTACTCAAAGTCTGGACACATGACAGCTTCCCAGAGAGTATTTGACCGCATACAATGTCGAGACAAGCATGCCTACACTTCACTGATTTTGGGCTATGCAATGCAAAGAGACGGGCATATATCCCTGAAGCTCTTTGATGAGATGATCACCAACAGTATAGAGCCAGACCATGTGACCATGGTTGCTGTTCTTTCAGCATGTAGCCACTCCAGGCTGGTAACTCAAGGGCAGCTACTATTTGCTAAGATGTTTACTGTATTTGGTACTGTACCAAGAGTGGAGCATTTTTCTTGCATGGTTGATTTGTACAGCCGTGAAGGTTTGCTGAAGATGGCTGAGGAGATAATTGACAAGATGCCATTCCAGCCAACTGCTGCAATGTTAGCAACTCTTATTGAGGCTTGCCTGAACCATGGTAATACAGAAATCGGGGAACGAGCTGCAAAGAAGCTGCTGACAATGAGGACAAGCAATCCTGGTCACTACAAATTGATCTCAAACATGTATATATTAGCAAAATGTTGGCCAGAACTAGCTAAAGTTAGATCATTAATGAGTACCATGGAGCTAACTATGATTCCAAGTCATTCCGTTCTAGAATCAGAATATGACATATGCCTAGTTGGCTTGAAGCATGGTGCGCATTGTGGCTTGTCTGACCATTTGACAGATACTGATTCCTCTGGAAGTGAGGAAATGAAGAGCAGTGAAGCTTTTGGCGGATAATAGTAAAGCTGGAATGTGATACGTTCGTCCTAGACCATATTTTGAACTTCTGAAAGTTTTTGCAATTGTGTGGTTTTTGAGACAGATTGAGGTGTAAACATACTATATATATATATACACACATACATACATACATACATACATACATATGTACCTCAATTATAAGGAAAGGAAAGAGGTGCCGACACAAACTAGGGTTCGTTAGAACAGCGCAGAGAAGCAGCATCTGAAAATGTCAAGTGCATGTTTTGTGGTTAGGTGTCAAGTTATCTACGAATCTCAGATCCAGATCAGAAGTCGTTAACTCCTCAAGATTTGTCGCATTCTGGAAATCGATTCCGCGCGCGCGGGAACGAGAGTCTTAATTAATCTAGTATACTCCATTGTGTCGGAGTACCTTCATGGCATTAGGAAGCTGAAATACCACGCTCCTTAGTTGATGCAAGTTTTTTGGTGTTTTCCTTTTTCAGATTCTTCGAATCATGCTATTGGCTCCAATCATGAATCTGCTTCATGTGACCGACGTAATTCTTCTGAGGAAGTGGATGACAGGTACTATTAGACTGAGTCTGTGAAGAAGAATCATGTACACTCTGCTTTCTCTTTGTCTTTCTTGCGTATTCATCTGTGAGATAGATCGGGGGTACCAATCTCTAAATGTGCCACCAAACTTTCTTACCTTTTCAGCGAAAAAGCAACGGCAATATCGTTCTCTGTTGATGAACAGGTGCATTTTAATCATCTGTGTTAGTGACGTGGAAATTTTTTCCTTTGTTCTAATGTCATTTAGTTTTTCCCACTTAATATCTGAGTAAGGGATAGATGACCAGTAACAAAATATTAAAAAAAATCTCAATGGGAACCATGTTCCCTCATTGGGGCAGGACCTTCCATCGTAGTTTTTCATATGAACTCAGGTCGGCCACGTCATGCTCATCGTCAAAATAGTAGATAAAATCTTTCTTGATCTCCGTGAGCGTAGAAACGGATTTGCAAAAGCGCTTGCGGATGAAGAGCGTCTGGGCGTTTCCTAGGCCACCGGTGGCGGCTGGAACCCACGAGCCTGCGTTTATGTCAGCCTCTACAATGTCAACCTTAATATTGTAGGCTAGCGATGCGAGTGGTGTACATGTCTGCCGCTTCACCATTAGCAACTTGCCGTTCAACTCAAAGGAGGTGCCATCTATTCTCGATGATATCCAAAAGTTTGTCGGGAAAGAGATCATCCTTATCGTAGACTTGTTGTGTGTTGTCGGGCATTATGCCATCACCATCAACGTAGTCGTCTGCTTCGTCTATTGCCACGTCATCATCGAACTCTTCCTCGACCCTTGATGCCTCGTTGTGCTCCAACTCTTTGTTCTCTTCCTCTGCGCTCGGTACCTCGTTGTACTCAGACTCTTCGTCGTCATCACTACTAGATAATGGACCGGCGTCCTCGTCCTCATCGCTCGGTTGGCCACCGATGACATATTCTGCATCGGCAACGATGGGCATGCCACTATCATCCCCCACGGCGTCCTCCTCATCATCACTGGGTGGCCCCCCGATAATGTACTTTGCATTGGCAACGAAGTGTATGCCACTGTCATCCTGGTCAAGATTCATGACGACAAGGCCCTCTTGCGAGGTGATCCCATAGAGATCGTCTCCAAGGAACTCGACATCGATGATGTTAGCATACGGCATCTCCTGTGGCTTCGGTATCCAAGTGCTCGACTTCCCAAGACGGCATAGGGATGGCGGGTAATTGTAGTTGTTGGTCGTAACAACGACGAGGTCATCGGAAGCCGACCGCACGAGCACATTCCGGACTTGGAACAGCTCGGAGACCTTGACGACGATGGCATCTAGGGCAGGACACGCCCCTACCAACAGCTGGGTTCAGTCACAACATGAACTGCATGCATTGGGTCCCGTATCGTGTGCCGTTTTGTGGGTCCACATGTCATACTCGCTCACAACATCGGTTCGAGCAAGTGTGGATCAATTGCAGCTAGATGTTCAGCTTAATTTGGCCGAGCCAGTAGTAAATCTTGCCCTTCCGGATGTGGACTTGCACAGTTTGTTTGGCCAAGTGATCACAAAAATGCTCAACGCTTTTCACCATAAAGTGCATGTGGTCGCCAAGTATGTTTTCTCCATCAATGCTTACGCTTCTGTCGCTGAGGCTCCAAAGCTTCAGCCTATGGATCTCAAAGTAACTGTGTCCACTTCAGCACCTAATTAACTAGATACTAGGGGATGTCATGCGGATGCTCTGAAGAACCCATCAAGTGAGCATAGTCCTAACCGATTGATTCTTAGACAGATAGTGATCTCCCCACTTTCTGTATAAAATCAGGCCCTTAATTACAAGGACCAATGCATTTCAAACTTAAAAACCATTTTGTGATGCTGCACAACTTGCCTTCACATGCAGCCAACGCGGTACGCGCTTCCTCAGGCCGTCAGATTGGTGAAGAGCCGCTCCAACGCGCACCTGTTTGCACAGGAAAATACCTGGATTTTTTTGGCGAAAATGGAATCTCTATATGTGTTTGATATTCTCTTTTATGGTCATTGGAGATATGTCATGGTTACTTATGAGATTATCTCGCATGCCCTATAGGCATATTACGTAGGGCAGTTCACGACAAGACGCGCTTTTTTATATAGAAAATGGAAACTTTATTAACTTTTATTGTCACACCAAGACGATACAACTATAAGAGTTCACCTCCGCCTCTGCATAGCTAAGATGCACATAACCAACACAATTCAATGAACAAAAACAAAAGAACCAGAAGGCACGACGAAAATCCTAGCAGAGAGAAAAACTAAGGAAGTGAAGCGTCGATGCGAAGCCTGGACTGTCATCCATGCGGGTAAAACATGCCCTGACTACCTTTTCCAAGCGCGTACATGCCACTGTAACCATATCTCGAGACGCCGATTTCTAGAGCACAGTCCAAGTACGCAGCCAATGGATACATAGTAGATAATCTGCAAAGGAGTAGAAATGTTCTCTTATCAAACACCATATCATTTCTGCAAAGACGTAGCGACCAACAGACGCCCACTGCCCTAAACAGAGATACAGTTTGCCAAAATTTTAGAATACCCTTGAAGCCAGCTGGCAAACATATGGGCGATGCTACGTGGGGTGAAAACGCCAGAAGCGAACTAGATGAATGACTATACAGACTGGGCAAAACGACATTTAAAAAGAGATGTTTAATTGTCTCATCTTTGTAACAAAAACAACACTTCTGACTGCCTTGCCAACTCCGCTTTGCTAGATTTTCTTTGGTCAAGAGGACCCCTCGCCAAAGATACCATAGGAAAATATTAATCTTAAGAGGTAATCATAATTGCCATAACCTGCGATTTGCGTTAGGCGTAGCCATGTGCACCATAGCTTGATAAAGAGATTTAACTGAGAATTGTCCATTTTTGGATAAATTACAGCGGAACTCATCACGGGTGTCTTGCAAACCTATACTGACCACACGTGGTAATAGTGCATTCCACGCAATTAATTTAGGGCCAATCAGAGCTCTCCTAAAAGCTAGATTAGGAGGAGAGGTTTGTAGGACCTCGCACACAGTACCGTGCTTATTGCGGACAACGTTGTAGAGGCATGGATATTGATCTTGAAGAGGAGTGTTGCCCAGCCACACGTGATCCTAAAATCTAATTTGAGAACCATCTTCGATGTTGAACATACCAAACCTAAAAAAAATGATGTTTAGCCTGCATTAAACCTCCCCAGAAATGCGAATCCCCAGGCTTCCAACTAACTTGTGAAAGCGCCTTAGATCTTAAATATTTATTTTGCAACATAGTTTGCCAGACCCCCTCCTCAGTGAGCAGCTTGAAAAGACACTTACAAAGCAAGGAAATGTGTTGGACATCAAGATCGAGAATTCCTAAACCTCCCTGATCTTTGGGACGACACAAGGTACTCCATTTCGCAAGACGATACTTTTCTTGTGATTATCACTTTGCCAGTAAAATCGGGAGCGATAGTAATTGAATCTTTGAAGCACGCCACGCGGAATTGCGAAAAAGGACATCATATACATGGGTGGGCAGCTCAGAACTGAATTATTCAGCACCAGCCAGTTTCTAGTGGAAAGGTGCTTACCTTTCTAGCTACTAAACCGTTTTTCAAAACGATCTTCGACATCTTTCCAGTCCGCATTCCAAAGCTTGCGATAGTGAATTGGAATACCAAGATAACGCAGTGGTAGCTGACCTATCTTGCAGCCGAACAATTCAGCATAAGTGTTACTAGCTGTCTGAGCATCCCCAAAGCAAAACAATTTACTTTTATGGAAATTTATTTTGAGACCTGAGAGCTGTTCAAAGACACAGAGCACAGAGCAAAAGCTCATATTCTAAGCTTGCTTCAGGTTGTCATCCATGAAAAGAATTGTGTCATCATCATACTTTAGAATAGATAAACCACCATCAATTAGATGAGGCACTACACGCCAAATTTGGTCGTCCGCTTTGGCACGATGATAAGGATGGCTAACATGTCCACCACTATGTTAAACAACAGAGGTGATAAAGGGTGCCCTTGTCGAAGTTCTTTTATCGTTTGAAAATAAAGACCGACATCATCATTAATTTTAATGGCAACACTACCACCCGAAACAAAGGACTCCACCTAGGAGATCCACTTGGGTGAGAACCCCTTCATCGTAAATTCTGTAATAAGAAAGTCCAATTAACTTTGTCATATGCCGTTTCGAAATCTATTTTAAAAATAACCGCAATTTTTGTTTTTATGGTGCAGTTCATGAATTGTTTCATGTAAAATGATGACACCATCTAGGATATTACGCCCTCGCATAAAAGTTGTCTGCGTGGGACATATCACATGATCCGCCACACTATTTAGACAATTGGTAACCCCTTTTGTGAATATTTTGAAACTGACATTTAGAAGGCGTATTGGCCATATGTGTTGTATGCAAGTAGCCTCTTTTATCTTTGGCAGAAGCGTGATAATCCCCAAAATTGAGACAGTACAGTGGCAATCTACCCGAATGTAATTCGTGTAATAAGTTCATCAAGTCAGCCTTAATGATATCCCAAAAAACTGGTAGAATTCCGTAGGAAAGCCATCTGGGCCAGGAGCTTTATTGTGTGGCATGTCAAACAACAGCATCCCTCATCTCTTTTTCAGTGAAAGGCGCCGTCAGGAAATCATTTTCAATGTTCGTAACCTATGCAATATCTTTAGTTCGTGACTCCATCAACGAAAAGAAATTTGGCTCAGGTGGACCAAAGAGGTGTTTGTAGTATTTGGTGATATAAGCTTTAAGCGGCCCCGCGCCTTCTATTACGCCCTCGTCTTGCTCGAGAGAAAAGATGCATTGTTTTCTATGTTTGCTGTTTGCAACCATGTGAAAATACTATGTATTATTATCCCCTTGGAGCACATTTTTAACTTTGGCTCTTTGGTACCAGTTCAACTCCTCCTCTCGGAGCAATTTAGCTAGGCGTTATTGGAGTGTCTTCAAGTCTATTTCCAGTCAGTAAGACCCCGAGTTTTGGCCACGATATCTAAAGCATCGACTACGGCTTGTAGAGCAGATTTTTATTTTTTATACGTACCGCTAGTGTGATTTGCCCAGCCTCTAAGATACCGTTGCAAGGAACTCAACTTGTTGTTCCATTTTGGCGTAAGAGAGCGGCCTTTACTTGGTCGATTCCATATCTTTGTTATTTGGTCAGCGAAATCTTCTTGAGTAAGCCATCCCAATTCTAACTTGAACAGTCGACGGTTACTGTGAGAAGCTATCGAACCAGTGTCCAACAGAAGCGGGGTATGGTCAGACACCGTTCTGTCGAGAGCATGGACCGTTGCCAGTGGAAAATGGAGTTTCCACTCTGTGGTCATAAGAACTCTATCCAGTTTTTCAAAGGTTGGGTTTTGCAGGCCGTTTGCCCATGTAAACTGACGTTCAGATAAAGCTATTTCCTGAAGATCAAGACTATCAATGATGGCATTGAACAGGAAAGGCCAGTGATTATCAAATTTGGTTTATTCTTATCCTCCTTATAACACATTATATTAAAATCGCCCCCAATCAACATAGGATAGGATTACTTTGACAAGCACGCACTAGCTCGGCTAGAAATTCGACTTTTAGATTGTCTTGGGCTGCCCCATATACTGTCATGAGACTCCACTTGAACGTATCGACCTTATTTCAAAGATAGAACTTAATAAAAAAGTCGCCATCAGAAATATCCAACACATCAAGCGTGACCATATTAATTCCCAGAAGGATACCCCGAGCGACCCCGCGGGGGAAGGTAATGCCATAGAAAAGCCGATCCACCAGACAAGCGATTACAGGTAGTAGCCTATAGATCCTATTTCCCGGTCTCAAGAAGGGTGCCAAAATATAATTGATGCTCCCTAACACAGTCCACGACGTAACGGTATTTAGCCAAGTCATGAAGACCTCTGCTATTTCAAAAAATACTTTTTATTGTGAACCGTTATTCTTTTAGTGCTTTGCCTAGTCTTTTTGTCTTGACAAACAACACGGCCTTTCTTATTGGCCGATTTCGACTTGGATTTCCGAGGAGTAGCTGAGTATTGCGCGTGTCTTCAGCTACTAAAATCATAAATTTGGGCTATGTCTGACTTTTTATTTTTATTTTTTGATTCCGAAGGTGATCGCATACTAAAAGATCAATCTCCATAGCATGCTCATTAGTTAAGCAAGCAGCTAGCTCATACGACTTGCAAGAAAGCACGCGGAGAGAGAGTCAACGACGAGCACATGGAAGCAGGCGCCACGTACCGTCCGGATCGTATCCCGGCGCATGGTCCGGCCGTCGAACGGTGACACGCCGGTGCCCCCGTTGGAGGACATCCACCTCCGCCATAGGATTCCGCCTCATCGCCGTAGACTACATCCAGCAGGGTGTGCTCCTGCCCGAGCCATCCTGGCGTGAGTGTGCATATCGCTGGAGGTGTGCATCACGCCGGACGCGCTGGAGAGGCTCGTCAACGACGACGAGTTCATGGACGTCGTCAGTGTGCTGGCGTGATCAGCTTCTATATCAGCCATGTCACATGCATGATCTCGGGAACGGGTCTGTTGCGTACCATGCATGTGCAATGCTACATCGCCACTTTTTTGCTTTAATTACATTATGAGCGTCGCAAATACTTCACTGCTCTCTCCAACGCTACTTGTGCCCACACAAAAAATACGGAATTTGGAACGCTGAGTCGTCGACCAAGTATAGTTTAGCCGCCGATTAGTCTCAAAATTTGTTGCTGTATTTATCAAGATTCAAAATTTATTTACTACTATCTTTGGATGAAGATCCTAGGGCTATTGAGCCCTAGCCGCTCATAAAAATATGTATCCATCCACCAATATAATTTATTGCGTTTTAATAAGCCGATTTTGTTGCGATGTTTGTGTTCGGTTTGCATAAATATTTTTTGGACGTAATATCCCTAACTTTTTGTTGCAATGGAACAACAAAAAAGAACTGCTCTATCATCCCCAACCCATCGATGAGCCCCCGGGCGGTGGTGCCACCACAGCGATTCAGGCGCGCGCCGCCGCGGATTGCACCGGAGAGAGTCGCCGCCCGCGTCGAAAATAGTCAGATACGTATGGTGCAATGTGCTGCAGCCTCTGGTTCGGTTGAAGGGAGCGCCACCCCGTGGATTTCGTGGAGGAAGGAGTACCTGCGCGGAGTGATAATGGATGCGTGCTCGCCGCCTAGGGAGGCGAGAAGAGAAGGAAGAGGGAAATCAGGAGGCTCGAAGCCCCGTTTGAGAAAAACTCGAGGATGGTCGAGAATCACCGCATTGTATGGCTCAGAAGAAGGCCGATCGGGCGCTCCAATCGCCTGACCGATTCGTAGTCGTCGCCGTGCCAAGGGGGACCAATTATGTTTGGTTCGTCTCCGGATCGGAGAGATTCGTATTGGCGCGCGGGTGATCTCTTTTAATATATGGCATCACCTCTTCACGAATCAGGTCACGTGAGGTTTACAACTTGAGTGCACACAAATAAAAGGATTCCTATTTCAGAGAAGGAAACAGGTCCATTTAAACGACAATAACTACTGCATGCAAATAACCGTAATGCGCATGCAACTCTGAAAAGAAAATCACGTGCAAAAACTGCATGCATGCAGATTCAAGTCTGCCTGCTATTTGCTTCCTTATTTCGATACCTAAAATTTTTTAGGACATCTATAAAAATGTAACACGGATGATGCTATCATAGTGCGCGCCCACCATGATTTCCTGCGATTCTGACAACCTGGGCACCAAGTTTCCTGCCCTGACTTGCACCAATTATTTTCTCTAGCTGAAAGTATTCTTACTTGGCAAAACAGTGCCGTGCAACTTAATATTTGGCGCAGCTCCAAGTATGCCCTGCACCCTTTTCGACACTTGCACTTGTATTAGCAGATGGATTAGCTGGCACTTAATTCAAACCAGTAGTAATACTGGGTACCACCACATCAGTATGTATTGTACGTAGAACAATTAATAATCTGCTGCTTGTAAAATTTATCACTACGCAATTACGCGAGTTCTAATCTGGGACAGTAGTTGACATACCTTTCCGCGTTTTGTTGTCATGCTATCATTGGCAATAGCCCTGTTGCTGTACTATAGCCAAATTACTAATACTACTGCCTTAACTAACCATAGGATCGATCGATTTTCACATAAACTTCCGGTGTTGCAAGCAGGGCTTAGTACCACATGCATATAACCTAGTCATGATGTAATTAAGGATTGACTCGGTGACGCGCCCATGCATGGAGAGATGCCGTGCAAGTAAGACAAAATATTGATTTCCTTAGGGCGATCATCTATTTAGCTATTATGTCAACTTTTTTTTTGGAAAGGAAGATCTTTATATCTATTATATCACTAAAACAGAGAAAGAAGAGGCCATGGCTTTCGCTCTCAGAGAATAGAAATTATAATGTTAATAGGAGAAAACGAAGAAGAGTATCCACCGTTGGTCATAGTAAATCCAGATTATAAGATGTAAATTAAATATGTATAGCCACAAGACCTATTAATTATAATTCTGTATAAAATACAACTGTATTTTCATCCTAAGGACTAGAGTTGTATTTATATGTACAGGTACAAATATACGCATATGTAGTCTCTAGTCGGGTAACTGCACATGAAATTTGGCTATCATCCTTTACATTTAATTGTATTAGCGCCTTCGTTTGTATCGAGTTCATGTCCGTGTACATGTATATCTGTATACTGAGCCATGCAGGAATTTTCAAATGCCACTAGATTGTCTCACCTAGCCGCCCATGCATACGCTCTATAAGGCTCATTTTTACTTGGAGAGAGTACATGAACGTTAGTCATCGCTCAAGTCGACTAAAGGAAGCTGTAAGGGAAGGAAAGAGGTCTTATGTTAACACAAACTAGGATGCCTTAGAACAATGCAGAGAAGCAGCATCTGAATTAATGTCAACGTACTGCAAGTTTTGTGGTTTGGTGTAAACTTATATAACGAATCTCAGATCCAAATCAGAAGTCGTCGATCCTCAAGATTTGTCGTATACGTAATGGACAAAGATTATAAATCCGACACATATACATCGTGCATCCGCGCGCGCGTAGGTGGTTCAGCTTAATTGTGTCTGACGAACGAGAATGCGCATTAATTGATCTAGTACATAAGAGCTAGCTTGTTGATCTTTGATCCATGTGTAGCGACTATATCGTATACGCGATGGCAGTTCAAGATATTCGCATGTGTCCGCTTGGCAATTTGACCTAATTAAACAACAATTTTTTTCCTTGCCTACCTTAGATAGCCAATACCATACGTACTTGTGTCTCTATATACAAGAACAACAAGCATATATATTTAGAGGGGAAGTAGGAGTGTTAGCAAGGTGCAGAACCAGATGAAGAAACGGGGCGGAGGGCGCAACGAGAAGCGGCCACAGCGTAAGTACCCGCCCTGTCACGTACTTTTTTGAGGTGATCGATCCATCGTCCAACCATCCATCCATGCGTGCAATTTTTGTTTCGAATGGATTATATATGTTCCAGCTAGCTGTTTCCACATTTGTATTATATCTTGTTTACACATATACTAACTTGCACATCGACACATTTTATTTCCTTTGCTTTCGATCAAGGTACTTTGCACCTGCAGCCAACGGTGCAGCGCTTGCAGTTAGACAGGACGTCAATCGACATGAAAAAATAAATATACGAAACCTATGGAACTTAACGTACCATCCATATATATATATAGCAATGTATAGCTTATTTTATTTTGTTGTATCGAGTGTCCCTGCGTACAAATTATTCGCGGCTTATAAGGCAAAAATTAACATGGAGAACTGCATATATAGAACACTTAGAGCCTGGCTTTAACTAAATCCATGGATCTACCTCCAAATTCATTCTATCCAGATCACATACAGTTTGTTTTTATGAAGCATGTTTATTTGACTATAATTTTATAGCCGCGTGTAATTTTTCAGAAAGAAGCTGAAATGGTTTGAGTACCATTTAATTCCTCACATGCTTTTCAATATGCCTGAATTTATTTATTTATATTTTTGGAAGTCAAATTATTTGTTTTTCTTCCATCTAGGGCAAAATGGTGCAGTTGCAGGTTATGCAAGCACACCTTCTAGGGACATGGGAGATCATGATCCCACAAAATTAGACTCTACGCATCAAATCAACAATGGTAAGCAGATATAAGAAAGTCGGAATGGTTAATTTTTTTTTGTCATGGTAGAGACTCATTTACTCTTCTAAACTTCTGTGAAAGGCGGACAAAGTCTCTCTGCATACAACTTATTTGCAGGTTAAGAGGCAAAAAATTACATGCAACTCAATATACATAGCACATATTTTATTTATAGTGTCTGTTTTTCAATTAAGTCCAAGGATTTGCATCCAAATCCTCTCTATTCATGTTCGATACAGTTGATTATTTTTGTGACATTTACATGATCGACTATAATTTCGTAGGCGCATGTGATTTTCCAGACAGAAGCTGAATGGTTTGATTACAATTTAATTCCTCACATGCTTTTGAATATGCCTAATTTGTTTATTTATATTTTTGGAAGTCAAATTATTTGTTTTTCTTCCATCTAGGGAACAATGGTGCAGTTGTAAGTCATGCAAGGACACCTTCTAGGGACATGGGAGATCATGATCCCACAAAATTAAACTCTACCCATCAAAACAACAATGGTAAGCAGATGTAAGAAACTCGGAACGGTTATGTTTTTTTCTTATGGTAGAGACTCATTTGCTCTTTTAAAACTTATGTGAAAGGCAGACAAAGTCTCTCTGCATACAACTTATTTGCGGTTTATGAGGCAAAAATTAACATGGAACTCAATATACATAGCGCATAGTTTATTTATAGTGTCTGTTATCAACTAAGTCCAAGGATTTGCATCCAAATCCTCTCTATTCATATTAGATACAGTTGATTATTTTTGTGATGTTTATATGATCGGCCATAAATTTTGTAGACACGTGTAATTTTCCAGAAAGAAGCTGAAATGGTTTGATTACAATTTAATTCCTCATATGCTTTTCAATATGCTTGAATTCATTTAGTTATATTTTTGAAAGTCAAATTATTCATTTTTTCTTCCATCTAGGGAAAAATGGTGCAATTGCAGGTGATGCAAGCACACCTTCTAAGGACATGGGAGATCATGATCCCACAAAATCAGGCTCTACCCATCAAAACAACAAGGGTAAGCAGATATAAGAAAGTCGGAACAGTTATGTTTTTTCTCATGGTAGAGACTCATTTGCTCTTCTAAAACTTATGTGAAAGGTGGACAGAGGCTCTCTGCATATGACTTATTTGTGGCTTATGAGGCAAAAATTAACATGGAACACAATATACATAGCACATGTTTATTTATAGTGTCTGTTTCCAACTAAGTCCAAGGATCTGTAGCCAATCCTCTCTCTTCATATTAGATACAGTTGATTATTTTTGTGACATTTATATGATCGGCTATAGTTTCGTAGACGCGTGTCATTTTCCAGAAAGAAGTTGAAATGGTTTGATTACAATTTAGTTCCTAACATGCTTTTCAATATGCCTGAATTTATTTAGTTATATTTTTGGAAGTCAAATTATTTGTTTTTCTTCCATCTAGGGAAAAATGGTGCAGTTGCAGGTGATGCAAGCACGCCTTCTAAGGACATGGGAGATCATAAACCCCCGGAACCAGGCTCTACCCATCAAAACAACAATGGTAAGCAGATATCAGAAAGTCGGAATGGTTATGTTTTTTTTGTCATGGTACAGACTCATTTGCTCTTCTAAAACTTATGTGAAAGGCGAACGGAGTCTCTCTGCATACAACTTATTTGCGGTTTATGAGGCAAAAATTAACATGCAACTCAATATACATAGCATATTGTTTATTTACAGTATCTGTTTTCAATTAAGTCCAAGGATCTGCATCTAAATCCTCTCTATTCATATTAGATACAGTTGATTATTTTTGTGATGTTTATATGATCAGCTATAATTTCGTAGACGCGTTTAATTTTCCAAAAAGAAGCTGAAATGGTTTGTTTACAATTTAATTCCTCACATGCTTTTCATATGCCTGAATTTGTTTATTTATTTTTTGAAAGCCAAATTATTTGTTTTTCTTCCATCTAGGGAAAAATGGTGCAGTTGCAGGTGATGCAAGCACGCCTTCTAAGGACATGGGAGATCATAAACCCCTGGAATCAGGCTCTACCCATCAAAACAACAATGGTAAGCAGATATAGGGTCTGTTTGGTTGGGCTGTGACTGTTGACAAAGCTGCTGTTGGCTAGCTGTCTGAAAAACCTGCTGTGGCTGTGAGAAAATAAATATATGGCTTTGGGTTGATCTAAAGCATCTACAACATTTTGGAAAATGAGCATTGAAATTTCAGCACAATGCAAAAAGCTGGCAGAAAGCAGTTTTTCTAAACAGCTAAATTTACACTGCAAAGCCCACAACTACCATTGACAAAAGCTGCTGAAAAGCTAACCGTTTGGTTGGGCTGCAGCTTTTTCCAGTGAAAAACTGCTGAAAAGCCCAACCAAACACTCCCATAATTTTTTCGTGATCTTTTTTTTCGTGGAGCACGTTTATTTGACTAAAATTTCATGGTATTATGTTTATTCTTATATTTATTTACTCGCAACTACGGAGCTGTCGTATAAGTATATTGTCAAATCAATTTGTTCCACCTGCAAGAAGAAAAAGAAAAGAAAATTGTTCCATAAAACCACGATAAAGGGCGGGGACAGAAGAACCCAACTGTTCCAGACAAGATGATTGGAGTATATAATACTGAACCCAACTCAATATATGTATAATCTAATTTCAAATGTAGGCGGTGCAAATACCTGTGAAAGTCAGCAAGCTCCGGTGTCTGCAAATGCTTCTCAGCAGGGTACGAACTCAAATCGTTAAGTCTCTCTCTCTCTCTCTCTCTCTCTCTCTCTCTCTCTCTCAGAGATACAATTAATTTGTTTTCTGTTTATCACAATCTTTGGTCCAATTATATACGGTGACTTACCCTTCTCATATTCAGTGGCAGCCAGAGTCGCAAAAATTCCTCCAGGACCCAAATCCAACTGATTCCTCGACCTACCTGAAGGTAAGAGCTACTACGAATTAAGACGTCAATTTGCGAGCATGCATGTATACATATAATTTTCGGTAGAACATGTATAAATATATATTCCATGCATATGTGCTTGCTGAATTTGTTGCTGTGAATCCCCATTTTCTAGGTTAATCAGCGAATGGCCAGCCATCGGATGAAAAGCCTTGAAGTGGCTCTGACTCACTGTCAATAAAGAAACATGAACGTTTGGAACTGATGTTGGCCGTGAATTTGTCAATAGATGTATGTATGCGCCGTGAATTACATATGTGTGCGTCCTCTGTCTGTAATTTAATTCACAAATTATATATTTGAAAGTTGTGGATGCATGATCGAATATACTCCATAAATAAATGGTTTGATATGTGTTGCTTATATATATATATATATATATATATATATATATTTATTTATTTTTGAGGGGAGGATGCACTATATAGTATATAATAGCCAAGTGCCCGTGCTGTGGTATGTTCCTTATATCAGAGCTGTTTAAGAAGAAAGATTATGGTGTGATTAGTATTAGTGCGAGGAAAGGCAATAGCGAAGGTTGTTTAAGAAGAAATAAATGTCCTACTCAAATAGTAATGACTAAAGACAGCAACATGAGGTAAATGCGTATGGAATTCAACAGGGTAACACCTGTTCTGTGTTCTCATTTTCTCCTTGATCTTGGGAGACATCCCCCAGATCCATGAAATCTCTGAACCTTTGGTTCTATGAGTAAAGTTTTTTTTGGGGGGTGGGGGGTGGGTGTGAGGGGAGGGGTGAATGGGTGATCCCTATTTGTCTAAACTTGTGTTACACCTGACAAATGGTAGCTAGCTTGCCGGGTTCAATATATGAATCCAGGGGGCTTTTGCTCACTTGTTTCTAAAAAGAAAAAACATATGGTAGCTAGCAATCATGATTGGTGTCGATAACAAATCTGAAAGATCAAATGTGCAGCCTTGAGGTGCTGCGCCATGTGATACCAGCTGGGTGCCGCCGAACAGAGACCCAGTTCATCCTCGTCATGCCCCGACAGCAAAAGAACCAATCCAGTATCGCTGCGGATAGATGCAATGATGAAGAAGAGAACAAGGCAGGGAGGCGTTTGGGATCTGCAGGGAATCACAAATTCACGACGGGATTGGTGAGGACTCAATCGAGGGAGAGGTTACCGTACGTCAACTTCCCCGGCCGCAGGGCCGGAGGAAGAATTGGGGGAAGCGGCGGTTACGCTAGGGGGCGCCAAACAGACCGTCCGTCCACAAAGTCACGGTTGCATCTGGACTGGGCCATTCAAAGGATCGTGTGTGTGTGTGTGTGTGTTTTTTTCTGTTAAGGAGATTAGGATCGTACCGTCTGAGGCGGCTAGAAGAAGTAAAAGGAAGAATTATTGGTCCTGCCCACGGGAAAAAACCCTAGCCGTTGGGTGATGCGAAAACCATTTCTTCCATCAATGTTTCCTTGGTTCTCCTCGCTTCTGGCACCGATCTGGCACCAGGAGGCGAGAAAACCTCGGATCAACATTTAACATGTAAATAAGGTACCTTCTATGTTAGATTTATGTGTCCTTGACGACGGCGTCCTGGCAGTAGAGGTGGCATTGTTTGGAATAAAGGTCTCCCTGCTCCATTCTATCTTGGTGTGATCGTCATGGTCGATGCTAGGGAGCTAGTGGTGTTTCTGTACCGCAAATATGCTCCTGATCTGGCGGGTTGTCCACCTTGGCATGTCTTGGCGGTGGTGGCGGTATTGGTGGTGTCAAGTTCCTTTTGGTTACTAGTTCTCCCTTTTCGTCCTCTCGTGCTCTTGATCTTCTTCCCAGATGGTTTAGCAACGAAGTAGTGGTTCAATAATCTGCCTCGCGAGGGGTGTGTCTCTGGTCACAATGCATTCAATAGACTTAGGTCCCCACCTATCGGGGTGGGTGACTCATATGACTCTTCAAAACGTTTGAGATTAGTCCAACTTGTGTAGGTTTGGTATTCTGCAGTTTCTTTACCAGACGCATGGAAGAACGCAGAGATGCAAAGAGCAAAGCTGGAGACAATGACTTCGCAGAACCGTGATGTAACTTTCGGTTTATCAAAGGTCTTTGTTGTTTGTGTCCGTTTCAGTTTATTCGATCTATTGTATAATCCTTACTTAATCAATAAATATAGATTATTGCTGTAAAAAAAGCTGAGGCAAGTAGGGGATGAGGGACAAAACCCTCGCTTCTTAGTAGATTAGCAAAATACCAGTACTTTGCTACGAACAAAAAAAATATAACCCATCGTGTTGCAAACGCCTCGTGCTTGGCCTACGGTATTACCTTGGCTCCACAGCTACACATAATCTGCTCTATTTTCGTTAGAGATTTTTTAGAGAGATGGTTAATTGATGTGTCCAAAACACATTATTCACTACCACAAAAACGACCTTCTCAACTAGTTGAAAATTGCCATCACAGCGGGTTTCAGAAACGACTCTAAGCAAAGGGAGCTGTCGACGATCGGTAAACCGGCGATCTTACGGTACTCGCGAGATGATGATTACTGGGGGGTAGGGACCTCTAGGGCCCAAGCGCCAAGGAGATCTGACAGCAGGGGACAGCCGTTTTTATACAGGTTCGGGCCTCCCTCAGGATAATAACCCTACGTCCTGTTGCTATATATTGCTCGGGAACACGCTTTACAATGGGGGTGTATGTTAGTGGCTATCCTAGGCCTAATCGTAGACTAATCTTAGCTAATCCTCCGGGCTCGACTCCTTCGAGACTGCGGGTCTTCTAGAGCTTCGCCTCCTGGGATCTTGAGCTGCGACTAGTTGAATCTATTGGATCTGACTTGACCTAGATTGACTTCTTGTGACCTCCCCTCCCCTATGGGATTGCTGATCCTTATATAGGGGGTACCCAGGGTCGTACTGGACGTGGACTTATGCCCGAGTAGGACTCTGGCTTCCTTAAACGTCGGGATTGACTTTCCTAGTTTAAGGGGAGTCTTCCTTCCTTAGAGGGGTTACCTTATCGTCCGAGGATCCTTATTAGATACGTGGTACCTTCCTAAAGCCTCGGAGAACTGTAACACGGATACCCCTAATACACGGGATACCGTACTGCTCATCATCAAGCCCCCCATCAATACGTGAAGTGAGGTCATGATGGTTCTGTTGGAAATCTGCCCTTGTCGGGAAGCAACTCCGAGTAGGCGACTTTGAGTACTTTTGCTGACTACGTTCCCGAGTAGGTAATATCTCTACCGGGTAGTCGTGATATCCTTGGTCGGGATAAACCTCCGAGTAGTCCAAGGCATTTTTCTGGGCTGGCTTGCCCATGAAGCATCTTTTGATTTAATCTGATCCATTGATCACGGACACGCATTCGCCTGGAAGATTTCTAGGAAACCGATCCGTCATGGCGGAATTTTCGCGTGGTGATGAAGAATCTTTCATTTTTCTGTGCCACTGTACCGCTGACATTAGCGAAACCGCAGCGCGCTTGTCAATTGCGATGAACAGGAACTTGTAGCCCCCGGGCGAGACTGGGAAGGGCCTCAGAATACCCAAGCCCCGTGTCATGAAGGGCCACGACAAGGGAATCGTCTGCAATGCTTGAGCGGGCTGGTGAATGCGTCTACCGTGAAATTGACACTGACGGCATCGCTTCACTAACTCGCTCGCGTCATGTAGGGCTGTCGGCCAATAGAATCCTTGTCTAAAGGCCTTTCCGACCAGGGTTCGGAAAGATGCATGTGCCCCGCACACCCCTCCATGGATCTCTTCGAGTAATCTTATACCCTGCGTCTGAGGGATACACCGCATGAGCACTCCGTGAGCCCCTCGTCGGTAGAGAGCCCCATCGACCAGGGAATACATCCTGGCGTGCCGGGCAGTTTGCTCGGAAAGCGTATCGTCCTCAGGCGTAGTTCGATCGAGAAGGTACATGCAGATGGTTTCTATCCACGAATCCTCAAGACCGAGGGGAGCAACGAGCCGACCCGCTACTCTCCTTGGAGCGTCAATACCTGGTGACGTCCTTGAATGGTGCTCTGTTCTGAGGGCGGCCATTCCTTCGTCCACCGGTTCGTTAGAAGCAATGGACGGCGTCGAAATCCTTTTTGCAAAGGTCCTGGGTGGACATAGAGATCGTGAGGACGCCAGGCGGGCAAGACTATCGGCTCGGCAGTTATCCTTTCTTAGGATGTACCGTACTTTGAGCCCGATGAATTTCTTCTCCGGCTTCCTCACCTCTGCTCGGTAACTGCCATGTTCTGGTCTAAGGTCTGACATTCCTTGGACACTTGTCTCGCTGCCAGCTGTGAGTCCCTACTCATGAGTAGGCGGCGGATACCAAGTGCGGAAACGACTCAGAGACCGGCAAGCAAACCCTCATGCTCGGCCACGTTATTCGTGGCCGGGAAGTCAATCCGCAGTGCATACTGCAGGCATTCTTCGGCTGGGGAAGTTAGTTCCAGCATGGGGCTAGTCGGCTGTGGAGTTCATTGAGCCCCTAGCTCAGGACGCCTGTTGTCCGACTTGGGCGAAGGTCTAGCCCTGGTCACGGCGCTTCTAGATATAACCAACAACTGAAAACGTTAGTCGTAATTTGCTTTTACTAAAATTAACCTTTTGCCTTTTTGCTCGCTTTGTCCGGGACCTAGAGGAGCGATTGGTCCAGTCGGAGGGGGAACCGATTTCGAGGCGAAGAGGTCTCGAATGGCTGAATGCAAATAGCCTGCTAAACTGACTTAACACTTTTGAATTAGTAACTGTGCTTAATCTGTGTGTTTTGTTTTCTGAAAGTTGATCATTTTTGAAAATGACTGCATCGTGAATGTTGTCAGATGCAAAGATTCTCGAGGATTTAGTCGAACTTCACGTACACCTTCCTTGACTTAGGCTTACGAGTTGCGCCGTATGCTGCTGATTGCGATCGACCAGGCCTTAGGTTTAGTCAGATGGAGGTCTCAGAGGCTCCTCGTCATCAGTAAACACGATAAGGGGTCTTCGTACAGTCTGTCATAGCCATAGCAGCAACCTGTGTTCCCTTGTCGAAGGGGTATTGGACGCTAGTTAGTGAACCTCTCGTAACCCTTGCTCTGATGACATTGCACTCTATCCGGGACGCCTTCTGTTCAAAGTAGTCGGGGTGGCCGGTAGGCGTACGATTTTGTTGGCCTAGTCATACTCGTACCTTCTCTTCTTCCCTTGCTCAGAGTCGGGGAACTTTGTTGCGGGAACCGGGGAGTTTGGTCGGCCAGGCCTTAGGTCTAGTCAGGTGGGGGGCTCAGTGGCTTCCCCTGTCACCTGTAGACACATTAAGGGGCTTTCCTCTCATCCCAGACAGTCGCAGCGCAGAACCCTTTTCCCTTTGCTTAGGTTGGGTTGTCGGTACGTGCATGTGTACGCCAGTTTTTCGCTTGATGCCACATACTTATCCAGCCCCCGACTGTCTTATTCGAGAAGTTTCTCGGATAGGCAGTCTGAAAAAATAAATATCGAACTAGGAACTTGATATTTTTTAAAAAACTGTGAACTGACTGAAGCATCATTTATACGTTACTATAAGAAAAAACTGCTAGGAAAAACTAGAAGTAAAAACATCACCTCCTCCTCTCGAGTCGTCGTTGGTTGCACCAGAAACTCTCGTGCTCTTGTCGTGACCCGCTGAAAAAGCTTGTCGAGTGCGCGTGCTAGGCGACGGCGCCCGGAGCGTCTTATCATCGGTTTGTTCATAGCTTGACGACTCGAGGTCGGAGCTGGCGCAACTTGAGACGGACTGGCGGTCGGAGGGGTGATGACTGTGCGATCTTACCGAAGGTGCTTGCACGAGGAACTCTCTAAGGGGACTCGAATATCTCTTTATTGCTAACTCGAGCGACCTGGATCGGGCGTCTTCTCATGTGGAGCCGTTGTCCTGCTGAGGAGAAAACCCTTTTTGCCCCGGTTCCGAACTAGTCGTAGAACCTGCTCTCCGACTTGGAGGGGGTATTTTCCGAAGTCGTCGCTCGTAGTTGCGGTGGAGGTCTTGCTGAACGATCTCGTCGGGCTTCGGTGTTGTGAGCCCCCGGGCAGGTTCTGATCTTCGAGGTCTTCTCGACCATCGTCGATGCGAGTACCATTCAAGGTCCTTGGCTGGACGATGTGTACTCGTATTCCATCACGTTATCCTCGTCGGACATGACGTGGGTAAGATCTTGATCGTTCTCACGATCAGAGTTTGCAGGAGAAATCCCAACCATGGGGCTGGTCGTTCCTGCTGGGAAGTCGTCGTCCAAGACCAACTTCCCGCTGAAGGCCCTGGCGCACTCGGTTCTGAAGTGATCTGCTTCGCAATCCGAGTCCTCTCCAGGGGCGTATTCTCCAAAGTCAACCCGATCCGTCACGGGGTACGGGTCCATAGGGCCAAAGTTGTCGTAGAAACCCTGGTCCGAGTACCCAGTACGGGGCGAGATGGCGATCGGTTTTCCTGCCGTGCTCGCTACTTCCTCCTCGGTTGAGGCCGAGGAAGGTTGCGCGAACGGCGCTGGGATCTGATCGCGC
This sequence comes from Stipa capillata, assembly GCA_019208055.1. NCBI lineage: Eukaryota > Viridiplantae > Streptophyta > Magnoliopsida > Poales > Poaceae > Stipa > Stipa capillata. The sequence continues at coordinate 65,615 of JAGXJF010005623.1, read as the reverse complement.
CTAGTTGCGCGTCCTGCCGACTTTGAATCTTCCTGGACGGCTTGGTCCGGAGAGGTCCCCACGGTCGGCGCCATCTGTCGACGATCGGTAAACCGGCGATCTTACGGTACTCGCGAGATGATGATTACTGGAGGGTAGGGACCTCTAGGGCCCAAGCGCCAAGGAGATCTGACAGCAGGGGACAGCCGTTTTTATACAGGTTCGGGCCTCCCTCAGGATAATAACCCTACGTCCTGTTGCTATATATTGCTCAGGGAACACGCTTTACAATGGGGGTGTATGTTAGTGGCTATCCTAGGCCTAATCGTAGACTAATCTTAGCTAATCCTCCGGGCTCGACTCCTTCGAGACTGCGGGTCTTCTAGAGCTTCGCCTCCTGGGATCTTGAGCTGCGACTAGTTGAATCTATTGGATCTGACTTGACCTAGATTGACTTCTTGTGACCCCCCCTCCCCTATGGGATTGCTGATCCTTATATAGGGGGTACCCAGGGTCGTACTGGACGTGGACTTATGCCCGAGTAGGACTCTGGCTTCCTTAAACGTCGGGATTGACTTTCCTAGTTTAAGAGGGAGTCTTCCTTCCTTAGAGGGGTTACCTTATCGTCCGAGGATCCTTATTAGATACGTGGTACCTTCCTAAAGCCTCGGGGAACTGTAACACGGATACCCCTAATACACGGGATACCGTACTGCTCATCATCAGGAGCTAATAATTTTTTTGAACCAACTCTAAAAATTTACATCCTTAGCCGGTCCTCTATACCGAACCGACTCTAAAAGTCCATGAACTCAGCCTGTCAATAATAACGAACCGACTATAGTACTCACTAAAAAATCCAAAAAAAATTGTCACGCTCACTGCTCTCCTCGCCGTTACATCATACATAGTTGATTAGATGCTTTCTGTGAAGAACACAATGCATCTTTTAGCATTTTTCTCTGCGAAATCACTGCCATATCATAAACCATAAAAAGACTCCTCATGAGCATTTGTAACTACAAGAATGACAAGAAGAACAACGAAATTTGCAGAGGCAAAGCTCCAACCTCTTGGAATGACGATTGTGCCTTTGCTGGATATTGGAGGGCTTCATAGGTTTGGTGAAGGATCTGTGCCCTTTCTTCGCCGGTGCCTCCATCTCTCTCATTCTTCACTCTTTGAGACAAATCAAGAATTGAAATCAGCATAAACTCAAAAATCAGCAACAGAAGAATTAATGGATGAACAACATATGAGCAGCTTCTTTAACCCTGTGTTTGCTCACACTCGTCGACCCATCCGAAAGCATACATGGATGAACAACAATTTTTTTAATGGATGAACGACATATGAGAATAATTAATGGATGAACAACAATTTTTTTAGTAAGAAAGCATGTTTCAGAGATACATGCAGTACGACCAAGGACAAGAAAATTAGAAAACTACAACTAGGACCTTAAACATACTAGTAGCGTACCGTGTGTTGCTACAGAACGACAAATGAGCGTAGGAACATTGATCGAAACGTCGTCCTATTTTTGTGAACATGTATGTGTGCAATATGATGACAAAACACCGCGTCTTTCTCCCACTTTCTCCCTCCCAGCTGACCACCATGGACACCCCTTCCCTGGCCTCTCTTCCTCCCTTCCTTGCGTCTCCTTCTCCGCCTTTGTCCCACAAGAAGACCATGTGTCGTCTCCCTCTTCCCTTTCCGCCTATCTCTTGGTTCTACCTCTGGCTCCGTTGTCACTTCGTCTCCCTTTGGTAATATGACATTTTAACAAATCATTATGTGGTGCCAATAGTCATCCAAAACCATACATTTGCAAAAGTTGTTCATGAGACGACTTAATACTGATGTCTAGCCGTGAGACAAAAGATCTAAGGACTACAACAAAATGGATATGAGTTATAAATTTCTCAATTCATATATTGATTTTACTTCTATACTTCTAAAATTTCCCTGACATTTTGCAACCAAATCAATCCTGTAGCGTCAAGCCACCCCGCCTGGCACGCACCCTCAGCTTAATGGTAAAACTCCTACCTCGGCTAGCGTCGTAGTGCTCGGATTTCACCACCCATTCGCCACACCCGCCCACAACTCCACCACCACTCTCTACTCAGTTTGTATGTGATCACTCCACCCCATCACTACTTCCCTAGTTAATTCTCAATACCCGTATCTAGTTCTCATCATGGAAACAGGTCAGTCCTAGGGTGGAGGTGAGCACCAAATATAATGAGGTTAATGGCCCAATAAAATATTTGGCTTGACATGTTTCATCATCACACATATCAACAAGAACACTTTGTTAGTCTATATTTACATTTCAAGTACAAATTACATAACTGCAAGTTTAAAAAAACAGAAGGGATTCCTTAAAAAGTACACAAGATTATACAGTCTTTACGTCTATTTACGCTCCTAGAAGCAACTAAAAATATATTCAATTATGAATGGATGCACCCCATTCATGTCACACTACTCCAACTTATGCCATAAAGCCCGCAAAAGAAAATAGATATTAGGCCCTGCAACATACATCAAAATAAGATAAGGAAAGAACAATGCCATAAGAAAACAATGATCGAGAATGAAAGAACAAGAAGCTTGAAGTGATAGCTGGAGTTTTTCTTCTGCCAACAATTGATATATTTCGAAAGAAAATTCTAGATCAATGTAAGCTAAGGTTTGAGAAGTAATATTCAGGTTTTTTAGTCCATATGAAATAGAACAAATTGAATCAACAATATAGCTCTTTCACCTTGCTAGGCACCGTGATGAATCCAAGCATAGTATCCGCAGGGAATAGAAACAATTCATAATTAGTAAACAATTCCCGGGAGCAAAAGGGTAAACAATGATATAATCTTGCAAAAGAAAACCGGCACCTACATCAGTAAAATTTACAATTGCACAATTGCAGATCTTCGCCCACTCATTTCCTTACATCCAACGATAAATTAGAATACATCATACCCCTCCCGAAATTCAGAGACCTCTTGAATGTAAACTGATGTTCTGCAATGCCACCGGTGCTTCTGCTCAGCCTAATGGCATAGAGTGCAGCGCCATTCCAAGAAGGCAGGAACCATCAAATAAGATAAATCAAATGCAAGATTTTTGTTCACTTTACCTGTTCTACAAGACCGTACTCAATTGATAAACTCAATATTTGTACTTGGCATCTGACACCACAATAAGCACTGACAACTCCCAATCCAAGAACCACCTATGAATGATACTACAAATTTCAGCAACGGAACAAGTAGAAGGGTCCCAAAACCACATCCGCATCAACATCCAAAGCTTTCCACCATTTATATGCTAAATTAGGTAGTTCATCCGCAAACACTTCAAGTGCCAAATATAACAAGCGACAATCTGAGGCTCCCCTAACCTCCTCACTTCTTCTGCAGTCTAACCTAAATAATCCACTGGTATACATAAGTGGAAATTCTAAATCCCCTAGAAGCATCCAATTCCATCGAGTAGCCCTATGAATCTACCTTAGGCATTAATGAAATTGCAAGACATGATACATTTCAAGATTTTTCAAGCACACCATTTTGTCCTAGTGAAACAAGCAGATAATTGGAGTGAAGGGGCCATTTACCTGAATCAGATCGGCCCACTCAATGTCTAGCTTATCATACTTCTAAGCAATTGATCTGACCAAACATCTTTCAGCCTGAATCAAGGTCTCGAATGTTTTGCTATGGGGAGGTAAATTCTGCTCCGCAGCAGCTCAGGGCTTGATTCTCAAGTGCACACCACTATTCGTTGATCTCGTCTGCCTCCAGCCGCTCATCCTCCTCTGCCGTGCTGAGACACCAGAGTGCGCAACAACCATGGGAGTCTTTCTCTTGTCAGAACCAATGTCCCCCCACATTGTAGTGGTCATCGTAGTCATCATCGATGCCCTCGTCCTCAATGGGGAGCTTCCAGTGCACTCGGACATAGACCTTTGCAGCAGGACGATGGGCACAGCTATGAATCGAGCTCGAGCGTAACGGTGGGTGCCTGTGCGGGATCCATAGGTGACCACGGGGGTGGTGGGGCGAGCGCGGCTGAGGGCGATTCTTAAAATTGATTGAGGAGAAAAAAGGAGTAGAGTGGCATATGGGAGCAATCGACGGGGAGCTCACCATGGAGGGAGAGCAAGAGCAGCAGCTGTGGAAAGGGAGTGGAGGGAGGATGACGGTGCATTTTATAGAGGAAGGCCATTGGACATAGAGGATGCCCGGGGGGTGGGGGAGAGAGGCAGGGGAGGAGAGAGACGAGGGAGGGGAGGTAGGTCCGTAGGTCGACGTGGGCCACTAGCTGGGCCTCGGTAGGCCTCACGATGGAGAAAATTTTCATGATTTGGAGGAGGGTCTAATAACTCGTATTTATAAGATAGTAATAAATGTAATGTTACAATTGACACTTGACACTTTGACAAGGCAAACTCAGAAACTGAAAAGTTCGTCATGTTATAATCCACACAAAAAACCTGACACGTGGAGATGCCAAGACATCTCATTTGCAATTCCCTTCCACTAAGTGCCTTTGTTTTTCTTCAAAGCATATACCGCACTTCGAATATATCCTACTACCACGGGTGGTACCTACGCATGACCTCCCTGAGCTGCACGTGTCCATGCGTTTTTGCACGGTCAATGTTGGTTATTGTAATTTTGTCAGATCAGTCAGATGCTTATACAAATTGATACCATGCCAGATGGACCTTCTTTCCACCACTTTCCCATCTCTCGATCGGTCTCAGCACTTTCCCATCCCTCGATCAAAGCGATCGAGTTTGAATAACTCTTAATCCGATGAAGCATGCAGGGTTTCATAATTGATCTAACTATTCGTATAGAAACATACTAAACATGTTCTGAGTTAAACAATCATATTTTGAATAATCACAGTATAATAAGGGGATGGGCTCCCCGGCCCATTAAAAAACTACAAGCTGCCCATGATGACCGAATCGTGAATGTGGCCCATTTACATTCTAGTAAAGCCCTCCAAAAGCATCGCAAGAACACTAACTCCTATCATTTCCTCAGCATTTCGTATGAATCGTGTCAGACATAGAAGAACAACAAGCTGGCACTGAATGGAACACAGGTAAAACCGATGAGATACATGATAGATCACACACATAAAGTTCACGAAGATCGAATTAAAAGGCCAGTACAAAGTAGCACACATAATCTCAGCAGGATTCAAAAAACAAACACAACCCATGTCTAGATCACAGAGCTTAATTTAACCAAAAGACACCACGGTTGGATTGACGATCACCGATCGGGCGCTCTAATCGCCTGACCGATTCGTAGTCGTCGCCGTGCCAAGGGGGACCAATGATAGTTTGGTTCGGCTCCGGATCGGAGAGATTCCTATTAGCGCGCGGGTGATCTCTTTTAATATATGGCATCACCTTCACGAATCAGGTCACGCGAGGTTTACAACTTGAGTGCGCACAAATAAAAGGATTCCTATTTCAGAGAAGTAAACAGACCCATTTAAACGACAATAACTACTGCATGCAAATAAACGTAATGCGCATACAACTCTGGAAAGAAAATCACGTGCAAAAACTGCATGCATGCAGATTCAAGTCTGCCTGCTATTTCCTTCTTTATTTCGATACCTAAAAGTTTTCAGGGCATCTATAAAAATGTGACACGGATGATGCTATCATAGTGCGCGCCCACCATGATTTCCTGCGATTTTGACAACCTGGGCACCAAGTTTCCTGCCCTGACTTGCACCAATTATTTTCTCTAGCTGAAAGTATTCTTACTTGGCAAAACAGTGCCGTGCAACTTAATATTTGGCGCAGCTCCAAGTATGCCCTGCACCCTTTTCGACACTTGCACTTGTATTAGCACATGGATTAGCTGGCACTTAATTCAAACCAGTAGTAATACTGGGTACCACCACATCAGTATGTATTGTACGTATAACAATTAATAATCTGCTGCTTGTAAAATTTATCACTACGCAATTACGCGAGTCTAATCTGGGCAGTAGTTGACATACCTTTCCGCGTTTTGTTGTCATCCTATCATTGGCAATAGCCCTGTTGTTGTACTATAGCCAATTACTAATACTACTGCCTTAACTAACCATAGGATCGATCCATTTTCACACAAACTTCCGGTGTTGCAAGCAGGGCTTAGTACCTCATGCATATAACCTAGCCGTGATGTAATTAAGGATTGACTCGGTGACGCGCACATGCATGGAGAGATGCCGTGCAAGGAAGACAAAATATTGATTTCCTTAGTGCGATCATGCATCTATTTATCTATTATGTCAACTTTCTTTTGGAAAATGAAGATCTTTATATCTATTATATCACTAAAACAGAGAAAGAAGAGGCCATCGCTTTCGCTCTCAGAGAATAGAAATTATCATGTTAATAGGAGAAAACGAAGAAGAGTATCCACCGTTGGTCATAGTAAATCCAGATTATAAGATGTAAATTAAATATGTATAGCCACAAGACCTATTAATTATAATTCTGTATAAAATACAACTGTATTTTCATCCTAAGGACTAGAGTTGTATTTATATGTACAGGTACAAATATATGCATATGTAGTCTCTAGTCGGGTAACTGCACATGAACTTTGGCTATCATCCTTTACATTTAATTGTACTAGCGCCTTCGTTTGTATCGAATTCATGTCCGTGTACATGTATATCTGTATACTGAGCCATGCAGGAATTTTCAAATGCCGCTAGATTGTCTCACCTAGCCCATGCGTACGCTCTATAAGGCTCATTTTTCCTTAGAGAGAGTACATGACCGTTAGACATCGATCAAAGTCGACTAAAGGAAGCTGTAAGGAAAGGAAAGAGGTCTTATGTTAACACGAACTAGGATTCCTTGGAACAACGCAGAGAAGCAGCATCTGAATTAATGTCAACTGCAAGTTTTGTGGTTAGGTGTAAACTTATATATAAGGAATCTCAGATCCAAATCAGAAGTCGTTGCTCCTCAAGATTTGTCGCATACGTAATTAATGGAAAAAGATTTTAAATCCAACACATATACATCGTGCATCCGCGCGCATGTACGTGGTTCCGCTTAATTGTGTCTGACGAACGAGAACGCGCATTAATTAATCTAGTATACATAAGAGCTAGCTTGTTGATCTTTGATCCAAGGCGTTGCATCCATGTGTAGCGACTATATCGTATACGCGATGGCAGTTCAAGATATTCACATGTCCGCTTGGCAATTTGACCTAATTAAACAACAATTTTTTTCCTTGCCTACATTAAACAGCGAGTACCATACGTTAAAATACTTGTGTGTATATATACACGCCAGAGTCGTACTCTCTCGTTACAAACATACAAGAATAACAATCGTATATACTTAAGAGGGGAAGTAGGAGCGTTAGCAAGGTGCAGAACCAGATGAACAAACGGGGTGGAGGGCGGCGCAAGGTGAAGCTGCCACCGCGTAAGTACCCGCCCAGTCACGTACTTTTTTGAGGTGATCGATCGATCGTCCAACCATCCATCCATGCGTGCAATTGTTGTTTCGAATATACTTAGCACATAGTTTATTTATAGTGTCTGTTTTCAACTAAGTCCAAGGATCTGCATCCAAATCCTCTCTATTCATAGTCGATATAGTTGATTATTTTTGTGACATTTATATGATCGGCTATAATTTCGTAGACGTGTATAGTTTTCCAGAAAGAAGCTGAAATGGTATCATTACAATTTAATTCCTCACATGCTTCTGAATATGCCTGAATTTATTTATTTATATTTTTGGAAGTCAAATAATTTGTTTTTCTTCCATCTAGGGAAAAATGGTGCAGTTGTAGGTGATGAAAGCATACCTTCTAGGGATATGGGAGAACATGTTGTCGAACAATCAGACTCTACCCATCAAAAGAACAATGGTAAGCAGATATAAGAAAGTCGGAACGGTTATGTTTTTTCTCATGGTAGAGACTCATTTGCTCTTCTAACACTTATGTGAAAGACGGACGGAGTCTCTCTGCATACAACATTTTTGCGGCTTATGAGGAAAAACATGGAACTCAATATACATAGCACATAGTTTATTTGTAGTGTCTGTTTTCAACTAAGTCCAAGGATCTGCATCCAAATCCTCTCTATTCATATTAGATACAGTTGATTATTTTTGTGACGTTTATATGATCGGCTATAATTAACTTTATAGCTGCGTGTTATTTTTCAAAAAGAAGTCACATGCTTTTCAATATGCCTGAATTTATTTATTTATATTTTTGGAAGTCAAATTATTTGTTTTTCTTCCATCTAGGGAAAAATGGTGCAGTTGCAGGTGATACAAGCATACCTTCTAGGGACATGGGAGAACATGTTGTCGAAGAATCAGACTCTACCCAACAAAAGAACAATGGTAAGCATATATAAGAAAGTCGGAATGGTTATGCTTTTTCTCATGGTAGAGACTAATTTGCTTTTCTAAAACTTATGTGAAAGGCAGACGGAATCTCTCTACATACAACTTATTTGTGGCTTATGTGACAAAAATTAACATGGAACTCAATATACATACACATAGTTCATTTGTAGTGTCTATTTTCAACAAAGTCCAAGGGTCTACATCCAAATCCTCTCTATTCATATTAGATACAGTTGATTATTTTTGTGATGTTTATATGATCGGCTATAATTTTTATAGCTGCGTGTTAATTTTCAAAAAGAAGTCATATGCTTTTCAATATGCCTGAATTTATTTATTTATATTTTTGGAAGTCAAATTATTTGTTTTTCTTCCATCTAGGAAAAAATGGTGCAGTTGTAGGTGATGTAAGCATACCTTCTAGGGATATGGGAGAACATGTTGTCGAACAATCAGACTCTGCCCATCAAAAGAACAATGGTCGGCAGATATAAGAAAGTCAGAATGGTTATGTTTTTTCTCATGGTAGAGATTCATTTGCTCTTCTAACACTTATGTGAAAGACGGATGGAGTCTCTCTGCATACAACATTTTTGCGACTTATGAGGAAAAACATGGAACTCAATATACATAGCACATAGTTTATTTATAGTGTCTGTTTTCAACTAAGTCCAAGGATCTACATCCAAATCCTCTCTATACATATTAGATACAGTTGATTGTTTTTTTTGACGTTTATATGAATGGCTATAAAGAAGTCACATTGAATATGCTTGAATTATTTATTTATATTTTTGGAAGTCAAATTATTTGTTTTTCTTCCATCTAGGGAAAAATGGTGCAGTTGCAGGCGATACAAGCATACCTTCTAGGGACATGGGAGAACATGTTGTCGAAGAATCAGACTCTACCCAACAAAAGAACAATGATAAGCAGATATAAGAAAGTCGGAAAGGTTATGTTTTTTCTAATAGTAGAGACTAATTTGCTGTTCTAAAACTTATGTGAAAGGTGGATGGAGTCTCTCTGCATGCAACTTATTTGCAGCTTATGAGGCAAAAATTAACATGGAACTCAATATACATAGCACATAGTTTATTTATAGTGTTCGTTTTCAACTAAGTCCAAGGATCTGCATCCAAATCCTCTCTGTTCATATTAGATACAGTTGATTATTTTTGTGACATTTATATGATAGGCTACAATTTCGTAGGGGCGTGTAATTTCTAGAAAGAAGCTGAAATGGTTGGATTACAATTTCATTCCTCACATGCTTTTGAATATGCTTGATTTTATTTATTTATATTTTTGGAAGTCAAATTATTTATTTTTCTTCCATCTAGGGACAAATGGTGCAGTTGCAGGTGATACAAGCATACCTTCTAGGGACATGGGAGAACATGTTGTCGAAGAGTCATACTCTACCCAACAAAAGAACAATGGTAAGCATATATAAGAAAGTGGGAATGGTTATGCTTTTTCTCATGGTAGAGACTAATTTGCTTTTCTAAAACTTATGTGAAAGGCAGACGGAATCTCTCTACATACAACTTATTTGTGCCTTATGTGGCAAAAATTAACATGGAACTCAATATACATAGCACATAGTTCATTTGTAGTGTCTATTTTCAACAAAGTCCAAGGGTCTACATCCAAATCCTCTCTATTCATATTAGATACAGTTGATTATTTTTGTGACGTTTATATGATCGGCTATAATTTTGTAGACATGTTTAATTTTCCAGAAAGAAGCAGAAATGGTTTGATTACAATTTAATTCCTCACATGCTTTTGAATATGCCTGAATTTGTTTGTTTATATTTTTGGAATTCAAATTATTTATTTTTCTTCCATCTAGGGAAAAATGGTGCAGTTGGAGGTGATGCAAGGACGCCTTCTAGGGACATGGGAGGACATGTTGTCAAAAAATCAGACTCTACCCATCAAAAGAACAATGGTAAGTAGATATAAATTTTTTGTGATCTTTTTTCATGAAGAACATTTATTTGACTATAATTTCATGATATTATGTTTATTCTTATATTTATTTACTTGCAACTATGGAGCTGTCGTAAAAATATATTGTCAAATCAATTTTTTCCACCTGCAAGAAGAAAAAGAAAAAAAATTGTTCCATAAAACCACGATAAACGGCGGGGACAGAAGAACCTAACTGTTCCAGATAATGATTGGAGTATATAGTACTGAACCCAACTCAATATATGTATAATCTAATTTCAAAAAAAATATAGGCGGTGCAAATCCCCGTGAAAGTCAGCAAGCTCCGGAGTCTGCGAATGCTTCTCAGCAGGGTACGAACTCAAATCGTTAAGTCTTTCTCTCTCTCTCTCTCCGAGAGACACTTCAGAGATACAATTAATTTGTTTTCTGTTTATCACAATCTTTGGTCCAATTATATACGGTGTCTTGCCCTTCTCATATTCAGTGGCAGCCAGAGGCGCCAAAATTCCTCCAGGACCCAGATCCAACTGATTCCTCGACCCACCTGAAGGTTAGAGCTACTAATTAAGGCGTCGATTTGCGAGCATGCATGTATACATATAATTTTCGATAAAACATGTATACATATATATTCCATGCATATGTGCATGCTGAATTTGTTGTCGTCAATCCCAATTTTCTAGGTTAATCAGCGAATGGCAAGCCATCGGATGAAAAGCCTTGAAGTGGCTCTGACTCACTTTCAATAAAGAAACATGTACGTATGGAACTGGTGTTGGCTGTGAATTGTCAATAAATGTATGTATGCGCCGTGAGTTATATATGTGTCCTCTATCTGTAATTTAATCACAAATTATATATTTGGAAGTTGTGGATGCATGATCGAATATACTCCATAAATAAATGGTTTGATACGTGTTGCTTATATATTTATTTATTTTTGAGGGGAGGATGCACTGCTTATATTATATAATAGCCAAGTGCATGCCCGTGCTGTGGTATGTTCCTTATATCAGAGCTGTTAAAACACTTGCACAATCAACTATATTCCAAAAGATTATGATGTGATTAGTATTAGTGCGGGGGAAAGGCAATAGCGAAGGTTGTCTAAGAAGAAATAAACATCCTACTCAAATAATAATGACTAAAGACAGCAACATGAGGTAAATGGATATGGAATTCAACAGGGTAACACCTGTTCTGTGTTCTCATTTTCTCCTTGATCTTGGGAGACATCCCCCAAATCCATGAGATCTCTGAACCTTTGGTTCTATGAGTAAAGTTGGGGGGTGTGAGGGTTGGGGTGATCCCCATTTGTCTAAACTTGTGTTACACCTAACAAATGGTAGCTAGCTTGCCGGGTTCAATATATGAATCCAGGGGGCTTTTGCTCACCTGTTTCTAAAAATAAAAAACTGGTAGCTAGCAATCACGATTGGTGTCGATAATAAATCTGAAAGATCAAATGTGCAAGCCTTGAGGTGCTGTGCCATGTGATACCAGCTGGGTGCTGCCGAACAGGAGACCCAGTTTAGACGAAGAGGAGTACTTCTCCGAAGACGATAGCGACTACGAGGACTAGGGTGTGGCGCCCCCGGTTTTTAGGCCGGGTAAGCCCTCGTGATTATTGTATCGGTCCCTGGATCAGTAGCCGATACACACGAGTTAACCTGTATATCATTGTCATACACGCGGAAATAATTAAATAGACCGTTAAGGTCGATAATCTGATACCTGTAGCCCAATGGCTATAAACTTGCAGCGGAAATCCAACGGAGAGGTGGCCCAACAGTATGCCATACCCGACAGGCAACTGACTGAGGGTTACGCCCTAGCGTTTGCATTCATACTCGTATCTTCGGAATTGAAGTCATCCTTCGTCTGGCCAAATCAACAAGCCAGGTGAGTACATTGAATGTACTCGCAAGCTATTCCCGCAGGAGGAAATATACGGCTATATTTCATGCAGGGAATAGTTCAAGGGATAGCTCTAACCTAAGTTGCAATTTGTGCGGAAATGTAAGTTCTTATTTTAAATACACATAAATAGATTGTAAAAGCATTTCAAAATTTAAATTGCTTTAAGAAAACATCTCATCACATCTCATCACATGCGGTAAACACCGCCTAACAGCTCATGACCCATTACCGTCAGCTTCCGCTATCCGTCATGGCTCCACCATCAAACGGTAGCTTCCACCTACCCGATAACTAGGTCTTCCATCACCAGACCGCATTCCGGTCACCCCCGGCAATACGGCGGTTCACTTCGGCAATTTCCTTACCACCGACTCATGGCCTAAATTGCCCATTCTGTGGACACATCATGCCCACGTCCTTAATCCCATTTCCCAGCTTTTGCAACCAAAGCTCAGTCTAACCAGTGTGTGGCCTTATCAGTTCATGTCCATGACCGAGGACGCGGCTATTCGAATAGTTTTTAAACCCTCTGCAGAGGTGGTACAGCTTTACCCACAAGATGTAGTTCACCTGGGAGTACTTTGCAAGTATACTGCCAGGATTATTACAACGAGACTTTTCGCCTGCTTTCATACTAGAGTCGGACCCGCTAAATGAGTCTTACCCCAACTCCGGTTGTGCCCAGGCAGCCTGACACCACAACACGGAGAAGCGCTCATCTTTGTGTCGAATCCTCATCCCCACGCCTTGGCCTCACCATCTAGGAATCTTGTCGCAAATAGCGTCGTGAGAATTCTCTAGGGGCCCATCGTCCTACCTAGCACATACTCCTTACTTCCCACGGGTCCGAACCCTAATATTAGGCGGGTTACCGAGTCAAGTCCTTCCCATAAAGGACATGTGGACGTACGGTAGGGGAACTGATTCAGCGGCACTTTAGGTTCGGTCCTTAACTGATTTGAGTAGGACTCCAGTTTAACAGCAAGCACCGAATAGCCTCCAGCTACTTCGTCTTCCTTCAAACCACCTTACTTCCTACCCGAATCCAAACATCTCCAACTTTATTTTGAATTTTGGCAACATTTCTTTTGAAAGTCACCGCGGATAACATACGTTATCCACGGGTTTTGGTTTCCCGTACCCGGAGGTTTGAGTCAAAACTTTAGTTTTAACTATAGCAGGGCTAAGCAATGGCTATTGCCTATAACCTTAAACTTCCGTCGGTCGGAAACCAATCGACGAATCAACTAGGGTTACAAGGAATCGGATAGTCAACCCTAGCTTAAATGCATCTATCGGGTATAACTAACTACATAAAATATCGTTGATAAACATAGCATGCATGTTTCATAATCAAAGTAAATACACCTTGCACATATAGGATCCGACATGGTCGAAGTGGGAAATAGCTTGCCTGGCGGATATTGGCCAAATCTCGATCTTGAGCCTGATTCGCCACTCGTCCGAATTCCTCCGTGCGATAATTTCTAACGTCGGTATCTACACGTCGAAGAGCAACGAATAAACAACGGTGCAAGGAAGAATCAAATAAGATCCAACATACACACATGAAAAACCTAAAATGTGGATTCTGGATTTTAGGTTATCTTTAGGGTACCTGCGTTGGTGAGAAGAGGTTGACATTGCATGAATTTAGGGTTTGATGTGTATCGGGAATTTAGGGTTCGTATGATGTAGGAACTTACTATCATTTAATTGTTTCTAGCTTCTTTATGCTAGCTAGGTCCAGAGGACATTATACATGTTTGAACGATTTTAGAAATTTATATGAAATCCATCAGGGTAAGATTTAATTGACCCGTGTGTATATATGTATATGAATTCATGCATCCAAGAGATGAATGGCAATTAACAAATTTCCAATTCTCTTACTGTTTTGCTTAGCTTCCCTAGCTTGTACCAGAGTGAAAATACATTAGAGATTCATATAACCTTTCCCAGTTTGGGTTGGAACCCCTTTTAGGTCTTAAAGCTATGCTGAAACCAATTTTTCTTGTATAAGATTTTAGGTTATTGGAAAAAGTTTAAGTTATTTGGAGCTGTTCATGAGAAGGTATATACTTATGTGCATGGGAGACAATTATGATTGGGATGAACTAAAATTCAAATCTCAAATTGAAACTCGATTACTCTTAACAATCACTGGTGTGTCTTCCTTAGGTGGGGTGGAACTTATGGAACCATAGGAAAGGAAATTGGGGGCATCCAGACCTACAGAAGATGGGAAGTGGAGTTCCCGAAGAGAATGGTTGAATGCTGGAAAATTTTCTTAAGTTTGGGGAATTTGGGAAGGAACTTAGGTTCCCAGGGAACATTTAGGTTATAAGCCTATATAAACAGATGCTAGGATCGCTTGCATAAATTAGTTTATTCCAAAATAAACCATAGACCTATTCTCCTCTGATTACTGATTTCATAAAAATAAATATTTTTGGCACCAAGGGAGGGTTAGCATGTGTTTTAAAGGCTAACAAAGGTATTAGAGGGGGTGTGTGTATGAGCTAATGCAGGTCACTGCACCCAGTTCAATTAATAGGGAAGAAAAAAGGAGAACAGAGGACCTAAGGGCATTGCGGCGGGTTGGGGAAAAATGGCCGCTCGGCTTGGCGGCGAGATTAAGAGAGCTCAGCGGCCTGGAGGAAGGGTGCGGCGGCGCGATAGCGGTGACCGGGTTCAAGCGGCGGCGGGACCAGAGCTCGTGGCTGGCGGACCTCAAGTGCGCGGTTGCATCGGGGCAGCGGCGCTGAGTTGGGATGCCGGCGAGGGGAGTGGCGGCTCGGTTGCGGCCGGTTCAGGGCTTCACTGGCAGCCTGTTGAGGGGGCGAGTGGGGCGGCAGAGGCGACTGAGGAGGCGCCGGAGAGCAGGGCGGTGGCAAAGGCGGCCCGTCGGCGGGGCTTGCAGTCGGTGAACTGGGCCGGGGAAGAAGGGCTTAAGCGGCGGCGCGCTCGAGTGGATGGAAGGCGGCGCGGCCGGAGTCTGAGGGGTGAGTAGGGTGGAGTGGTGCTCCAGAACAGGGGAACGGCGCCGACGTGCTGGGGTTGCTCGGTTAGTGAGCTCGGAGGTGGAGTAGATGCCTGCGGCGGGTGATGGTGGGTGCGTGTGGGGAAGGCGCGGCCCAAAGGGGTCGCCGGTGAGGCTCGACGCGGCGGCGGCAGTCCTTGGTGTGGTGGCTCGGTAAGAGCAGGAGTGGCGCGGCAGCGGCGGCTACTGGCGGTTGGAGCTGGGAGGACGGCGGCAAGGGGGTGGAGTAGGGGCGCGGTGGCCAGCGCTCGGGGAAGGTGCGGCAGCTCGGGAGGACCATGGATGAGGGAGTGGCTTGCTGTTGAGAGGAGAGGGAGGAGTGCTCAGGCGTAGAGGGGATTTTGGAGAGCAGACGAGCTCAATGGGGAACAAAAATGAGCACGGGGAGGGATGAATAGAGGGAGAAAATGGGAGATGCAGCTCGGTGAGGAAGATGGGTTGGGGATTAGTGCAGCGAGATTGAGCTCGGCTTCTCAGGAGTTTGGGTTTATAGCCTAAGGAGAAGAGAGGCACATGGGACATTGAGGGCTTCGTGACACGACTTGAGCTGGGGCAGAATTAAAGAGGGGCAGAGAAGATGAGACAGTTCGGGTGAGGAGTCCAGCTGGTGTTTGGGCTGCTGCAGGAGCTCAGTGAGGCACCGAATTGATGTGACGAGGGGAGAGGAGAGAAGACAGCTCGTGCAGTGGCTGCATGGGACACTATTGCCATTTGCTGTGAAATGACTTGAGCTGGTTGGGGTTGATGCTGGGGAGAAATTTACCAGGGGAGGTGCTGGGAATTAATGCTGATGAGACAGGAGGGAGATTAAGGAGAGTGGACAGCTCGCTGTGCTCAGCAGGGAGACTGTGGAAATGACGGGAGAGGACAGGAAGAAAATGATGGGACAGCACGGGAGAAAAGACTGCTCGTGTGTATTAATTAGGAGACAAAGGTGCATATACGTATATATATATATACCCGGAGAGAGAAAAGGTGGCGGGGTGTATATGCATGCATATGGGGTGAAGAATTGGGTAGGGCATTATAGGAATAGGGTTTTGGCTATAGCAGAGGTAAACGGATGAGTCGGTGAAATGGTAAATGATTATTCGGTAAAAACTACTGGGACAGATATTTTCCTCCCGGTACGGTAATCTGGTAAAGGTGGAAAAGATATATTTATGTCATTTGGTAAGGAGAGGAAAATAACCAGGGTGGTTAGGGATTTTACCGGGAAAGACGAAATAGGGTTTAGGGTGTATGTGCCCACATACACTTGATGATTTTTGCATATATATAGGGTTTGTATACTCTAGGAGAGAGAAAAGGTGGTAGAAATCGAATGAACACGTGCAGCGATATGACGAGGACTCCAAGGTGTATGTGCCCACATACACTTGGGGAAATATTGTCGGTATGCTCACATATATGCTTAGTACTGTGGCTGAGTTAACGACGGGTTAAGGTTTTAGAGAGATTGAGATTTAAATCGGAAGGAAAGGAGTCAGGAACTTGGATCTAGGGTTTCGGGACGCGGTAAGGTGGGGCAGGAACACGGAACTCGAGATGAGTCCTTTTGTCGGCTTAGGACGTGTTGGTGATGAGGTACCGTCGATACGGCGGCGTATACGGCGCGCGCAAAGTGTTAGGGTATTGCCCCTTTCGTCGAATCAGGGAGGAGGGAATTAGGGTTTAGGGGCGCGGCAGGGTGACGCAAGGTATGGGAACTCTTGGAAACCTTTGTATCTCGACTCCGGTCCATTTGACGACAAGGTGCCGCGGTTGCAAATGTCCTGTTGCACGGTGTTGTCGCATTAGGGTTTCGAGAGGGGTTCGGGATTAAATCGGCAGATGGAAATCGGGGCGTGGCACCGGGGTTTCGGAGGGTGGCACTGATTAGTTAGAGGGGAGGAATGCCGAAGGAATGTCTGTGGCGGAGAGGAAGGGCTGTTGCGGCAGAGAAACTGTTGCTGCAGTATTGCCGCGGTAAGGGAAGACTTGCCGCGGTAGGAAAAAGGAATTGCCGCGGTGGAAATCGGTTGTCGCGGCGGAAGGAACAGCGGTGTGGCTTTGCCGCGGCAGGGGAAGGAGTTGCTGTGGCAAGGCATGATAGCGACGGTAGAAACTTGTCGCAGCAGGAACGGCTTGCTGCGGCGGAGAAGGATAACAACGGCGGTGGCAGAGGTCTTGCCGCGGCGGAGAAAATGGTTGACGGCGGCTGCCGTGGCAAGTGCGCGGCAGCGGCAACGGCTGCCATGGGCTGCCTCGGTAGGGCACGTTGGCGGTGGCAGCTGCCTCAGGCTGTCGTGGCGAAAATGCAAGGGTGCGAGGACATGGATGAAGGCAGGGTGCTGAGCAGAGTTGCCCGGGTCGACGGACGTGGTTCGGAGTATTAGGGTTTCGACGAAACGGAGATCGATGGAAATAAGGGCAAGGGTTTTCGTGCCTGGTATTCAGTTTCGTCGCGATTTGAATTAAAGTTTTAATTAGGTGTATCTTCAACTGACCTTATTAACGAAAAAGTTTTTGTTAGCCCTAAATTTTAGGTTTCGGAAAATTAGGGTGTTACATAGGGCTTACCCCAGTCGGTTGTCTGTCGGGTATGGCATACTATTGGGCGCCTACCACATGTCTCTTACTTTCCGCTGCAAAACTCTTTGAATTCGGCCAAGGGGCCACCTAAAGACCTTGCTGGTCTATGTATCAGACTATGTATTGTTGTATGACTATGATATTCAAGGTATCTTGTTTGTACTGGCTACTGATCATGGGCCAGTCTAGTAATCATAAGGGTTTATCCGGTCCTTAAAATCGGGTACTCCACATTCCAGCACCTCCTCGGCCCCATCAGCAGCTCGCCCTCCGTCGCCTCCAACAACGCCAGCTTCAACTCCACCTAGGGGCCCAGCTGGGGCCGCAAGAATCTCGATCGGATCAGACAGGGCCGAACACCTTGCCCTACCTGCTTGCCAACGCCTCCTTCCTCGCCTCCAAGGAATGGGGGAGTTTGGAGCTGCAAAGGTGTGCCAGACTCCTCTCCCAATACTGCCTTCCGCTTGGCTCCCGCCAAACTCTTCTTCGTCCGAGGCGTCATGGTACAACAACTAGGTAACAGCAGGTCGCAAAGACGTTGCCTTCAGCGATCCCCACAATCGGCGCCAACTGTCGACAAAGTCGTCCTCGGACAGTAAACTTTGGGCACCCCAGATCAGCCGATCGAGGTGCTAAAGGGACGAGCTACAAGGCAGTCTTTGCGATTGCTACTACTAAACCTGAATTCTTGCTAAAGATAAATGTAGGAAATGTGATGGAAAAACAACCGCAAACCTCTGCGTGTATATCAGATATTTCTCTGCCCTGTAAGGGGGGGGTCGCTTTATCTTTTTATAGGCAGAAGCGACTTACAAGTTATCGTTGGTATAAGCCTAGACGGTAGATTTGTGGCACCCCCGGTCGGTTACGACGACCTCCGAGCGTGCTAGAGGACAACGAACGAGAGCGCGAATGCATGAGGCAGTCGACGACGTAAATTGATGTTTGTATTAGGGCACAGAATTGAGAGCTTACAAAACGAGAGAAAAAATGGATCCCTCTAACACTACCCCCCAGGGGGTATTTATAGGGTTGAGGGAGGGGAAAGTGCGAAATTACAGTTTTGCCCTGAAAGTACGGAACTATTACAAGGACATAACGGTCATTTCCCTACTCGTAAGGAATCTTGGGAGAATATACCCGGGCATCCTTAGTGGAATCTTCTGGAGAAAGTAATGGCCTCGCGCGTGGGCTTGTCGGAGATAGCCCTGACGCCGGAGAGCGGTTTCATCGGAAACAGCCCGGGCTAGTCGGAGACAGCCCCGACGACGGGGAGCGGGATAGTCGGAGACAGCCCTGACGACAGGGAGTGGACTTGTCGGGGACTGTCTTGACGTGGAGAGCGTCGACGAGAGTCTTGATGGTGTTGCGGCGGTCCTAAAAAGCGTCGATTCGGGGTGCGCGAGGACCCTCCCTCCAACACAAGTGTATGTACATCTCTGCCCCTAGACAGTTTATGGTTTTGCCCTATGTTACACTACAATGCCTTGGGCTACCTCGTCTTTTTCTCCTCGCCTGTATGCACTATATTTGCCAGAATCAGCCAGATGCACTTCGCCGGTATGGAACACCGTCCCGCTTCAATCTCCTTTAGTAGACGTCCCGAATCCCTGCCTGATTATGAGCCTTGCTTGCTTGTAACTCGCTCGGGGGCCGTACTGCACCTCGCCTGGGAACCTTGTTGTATCTCTTCCATAAGTATGTCGCTTCCTCAGCTCAAGCGCACCTTGCTAGGACATGCGGCGATTCTTCGCCTGGGTACACGTCACCCCCACCGCTCGGAAGCACCTCGCCCGGGCATATCCCTGGGTCCTTGCAAAAAGGCAACTATGGTTAATTTCTTATTGGGGAACTAGGGGTACCTCGGCCTGGGCATCTCAGCGGACTCTTCCAATAGTAGCCCCTCGCTGTCAATAGGCAGTGATTGAGACACGGCCTTGGACAACATTTTCCTCTTGCAAAAGGACGAGGTGGACGCCCGACAATCTGGGATGAGGTGCCCCTTCTTGTTATTACTGTTCCCTCCCTTTCTGGCCACGTCTTCCTCTCTCTCCTCTGTTATTGCCTTTAACACGCGTCGTAATAGTCGTCGTTATGCCTATAGCCCGAATTGTCACCTCTGTGATCATTGCGCTGCCATCGTTATGCCTCCTCAAAATTCGGCTCGGCTCTCAGGGCCTATATATACCACTGAGGTCCTCCCATTTCTTCCCCCCCAGCCTTCTCAACTCCACCGCTCCTCCGTTTCCCGCTCTCCTGATCTCTTAGTGCTCTGCCTTGCTCGTCCTCGCGTGACTCTCTTCGAGCTCCAGCAAAATTCAGCCCGCCTGGTGTGTAGCGCTAAAGCGCCTCCTAGACGACATCGCCCTTCGGGACGAAGCTGCGCTAAGCATGTCGTCTACCAGACAAGTCACTGCCCCGAATAAGAAGGGGAAGAAGTTGAAGAGCACCCCGATCTACTCGTTTTGGCTCGGGAAGTCCAGCGCCACCGAGGCCACGTTGTTTGCCCCGTGAGATGCCAGGTGCTTCCCACTGGACAGCGAGGGATATGGCCCGGTGCTCCCCCCCCAACCGGAAGCCAGCAAGGCACCCCGCCCGAAGGGCACATCCTGGTGTTCGCACCGCAGTTCGAGGCGGGGCTCGCCTTAAAAACAATAGTCTTCGTGATATCACCTTTGATAGATTCTTGTGCCAGCCTTCCGCAAAGAGATCTAACTGACTGTTGGCTAAATGGCACATAACCATTTGATCCATGAATTGGACCGTGGAGTACCCAGTTTTAAGGCCGGATAAACCCCTCTGTTTTCTATACCGGTCCCATGATCAGTAGCCAGTACACACAAAAAGCTTGATAGTATTGTCATACAACACCGAGTATTTTACACAAACAGGCCATTATGGTCTTTATAAAACAATATAGCCGATTGGCTGAATAAAAGTCTGCAACGGATGATAGAAATAAATAGTTAAGCCCATCAATATGCCAACCCGACAGGCAACTGACTGGGGTAACGTCCTAGCCCTCAAAATCACTATCGTCGTCGTCGGAGTGGTACTCCTCTTCACCTGGCCATATCAACAAACCAGGTGAGTACTTTGAATGTACCCGCAAACAATTCCCACAGGAGAGTAATACAGCAATATTGCATGCAGGGTTTGATTCAAAGGAGCAGCTCTATTCTAGGTTGCATATTGTGCGGAAAGTAAGTTTTCAATTTAAATACAAGGATAGTAGTTTCTAAGGCAGTTTTGAAAATGATAGTACTTCAAACGAACAAATCATCATACGAGGTAAATTCCACTACCTCCTTTCCTTGTCCTAATCTGATAGCTCCGCCTATCGCCGTCTAAGGTTGTGGCACCAGCTCGTACCACCCCCGATGGTATGACTGGCCCTTTTCTTCTGCAATTCCTTGCTACCTGCCGTGTAGCGTAAATTGCACTCTGAGGACACGCCATGCCCACGTCCTTAGTCCCTTTCCCAGGTGTTTGTAAACAAAACTCAGTCTAACCAATGTGTGGCCTTGCCAGTTCATGTCCATAACCGAGGACGCGGCTATTCGAATAGTTTTTAACACTCTGCAGAGGTTGTACGGCTTTACCCACAAGATGTAAGTCCCCCTTGTTGCCAAGCACTACGAATACACTTCTCGAGGTGTATCGGCAAGGTTATTACAGCGAGACCTTTCACCCATCTTCGTACCAGAGCTGGACCCGCTAGATAAGATCTACCCAGTCTCCGCTTGTACTCGGTGAGTCCCGACCCACAACCCGAAGTGGACTTACCTTTGTGTCGAACGACTCTCTACATAGTCACGCGGAGGTCCTCTAGGGATGCCAATCTACCTAGCACACTCTTCCTACTGCCCACGGGTCCAGGCTCTAATACTTGACGAGATAATAAGCCAAGTCCTTCCCATAAAGGTCATGTGGACATACGGTGTGAAACTGGTTTAGCGGCACTTAGGCTCGGTCCTTGGTTGATTCGGGCAAGACTCCATATTTGTTCTCGACAACCATGCTATCACCTACTACTTTTACATTCCCGAACTGCCCTTACAATTCTTACCCGAATCAAAATCATCCTCCGTTTTAATTGGGGTTTTGGCAACAACACACTTTCAAACAATCACCTCGAAAAGCACTTACCATTCCGAGGGTTTTAATCCCATGTCCGAAGGAGATTGTATAAACCGATCAAAATTTTGGTTTTTCTCTATAGCAGGTCTAAGCATGGCTATTGCCTATATTCCTAAATACATTGCTGGACGTACGATGTGGGGCAACTAGTATTAGGGTTACGAGGATTTATTTATCGGACCTGAGTCATATGCAACTACAGGGTGTAGGTAGGTCTAGCATAAAATACCGTTGATACTCACATAGTATGCAAAGTTGCAAACAAAATAATTAAGTTTTCACACATATGGGATCCAACATGATCAAGGTGGAAATGCTTGCCTGGCAGTTCTTGTTCCTGTTCCTGACGTGGGGGTGAGTCCGGATCCTCCTGGCGCACATACCTCACTCCGTCAACTACACGTTGAACGAGCGTCGAATAAGAAGCAAACAGAGCAACTTCAACAAATCCAAATAATATGCACGTTCAAAAGAGAATGATGCTAATAGGGTGAAGCAATAAGGGTTTTGGTTTTAAGGTGGTTGAATTGGGGTTTAGGGTTTCGGGAAGGCAGATCGATGGTTCAACTTTTAAGTTATTAAACCTACGAGCACTTCAAGATGGAGCCTAGGGGAGGTATATGTGGACCTCAAGTTGAGGTCAGGCCCCTGAGGTTCCAAATCTTAGGTTAAAGAAAGAAAAGAGAACCTTAGGCAGATGATATACATATCATAAAATGAAGGTGCTCTTTTGATCGGAGGAAAACCATGATGCTTAAGACCCTACCCCGAACCATTTGCTTTGCTGACTTATTGGTTGGTATGGACATTTCGATATGCTGGGTGGTATGCAAGATTTATTTTAGATTGTCCTAGAAATAACATATATAGAGTATATGTTGCTTTAAAGAAAAGAAAAGAAATTCCCTAAATCTAATCCTTACTGTTTTGAATTAAAATACTTCGAATTTTGGAGAAGTGCTTGAATCAAAAGTTTATAAATAAACCCTGGAACTCAGAACCGGTAGAAACTTTGCAAAAACCGGTCTGGATAACCCTAAACTGGTCAGACCAGTGTGGAACCAGTACTGGATGATTATTAAACCGCTTCCTAGCTGGGTATACGCCTCCGGCGTCCAGGAGTACGTATTCACCCGAAAAAGGCGGAAACCTCAAAAGGCGCAACCCCTTTCCCGTACCTAGAGCTAGCTCTGGGCCCGGCCGGGGGTTTAGGCCCGCTAACGGTGGCGGCCTGGCGCGTGTTGGTGCAGGGTGGACCGAGTGGGCTATGGGCCCGTGCGTTGGTGGTTTGGGCGGCTTACCAGCTCGGCATCCCGAGTGTCCTTACCGTGGGCGGTTGGTCCCGGTGCTCCGGACAGGAAGCCGACACCGGCGGGGCAGCAATCCCAGTGGGCTCTCGGGATCTTGCTTGATTCAGGAAGTTGGAAAGGTAGGTGGCTCAAGGGAAGATGGCTAACTCGTCGGTGTGAACCAAAGGGCTAGTGGGGCTTTGGGAAGCTCGGGGCAGGCATGCCCGAGATGGTGGTGGCTGAGTTCGGATGAGTCGGAGGATGCTTGGGGCAGTAAATGGGGGAAAGGCTCAAGTTCAGAAAGTGGAGCGGTGGCTGGGGTGAGGTTCGGGGTGCTCTGGCTGCCCTTAAATAGGTGGAGCGGCGGTCAAGGGCGCGACGGCCGCTGTAGTGGCTGGGACTTCGGGTGAGGGCGCCGTACGAGGGAAATAGGACGGTGCCGGGTTGGAGGGGGTGCAGCGGCTGTGGTGGCGTGCGGTGGGGCGGCAGGCCACGCTCCAAACGATGGGCGGCGCGGCGTGCCACTGCTAGATGGCATTGTGGCATGGCCAGGGCGTGGCTGTGCGCATACCCGAGCGGCACCGGCGCGTCCTGGCTTGCTCGGGCGTGCGTGGGTGAGTCCGTCACGCCAGTGGGCGCCTAGCTACGTGTAAAAGGGCTCCAGCGAAGTTTGGCACCGAATCACAGTGTATAAGTCAGGTGTCATTGAATGCCATAGTGTGCCAAGGACTAGGGTTCAATTGGCAAAGACGACTCATGGTGCTGGCCAGGTGAGTTATTGGGTTAGGTGCGCTGGGAAAATAGAGGAGGGGTTCCATGAATTTTTGGCCAGCTTTTGCGTAAGATTTCATCGTGATTTCATGTGAGGGCCAAGGTGTTCGATGCTGGTAGCTGTGGATTTTTGAACATGAGGTGTTCATGTTTTTGCGTATTTGTGCTTCTGGGGATGTGAGGATCATTGTAGAATTTTATCAGAATTTTCTGAGATTTATTCTTAGGGGTTGTAGTTCAATGCACATTTCTGCCCTAAATTTAATTATTTCCATATGTGGATATTTTTGAATTAGGTATCCCTATATTATGTAATATTTAAGTTAGGGACAATATTAGGTTATCCCATGAATTTTTCTAGAATTCTTGGAGAGGCCGAAGGGCATTGGATCACTCGGTTAGGGTTTCGGTCGAAATTGGATTTAATAGGAAAAATGGATCGGGGCATAGAACTAGGGTTCCGGAGTGTGGTAAGGTGTGAAGAAGGTCTGAGGACTCATGGGAATCCATCTACCTTGGCTTGGGACTACTTATTTGCAGGGTGCCGTTGGCACATCGGTGTATAATGTGTAGGTGTCGGGTTAAGGGGTATTTCCATATTAGGGTTTATTCATGTATACGGTGCGTGTGTGACTTTGTCACGTTTAAGCGGCTCTTGCATGATTTAGATTGTCCTAATTATATGCAAGGTCATGATGGCATTTGAATTTTAAAAATCAGGATGTGACATGGACCTACTATAGAACACCCTAGATATCTGGACAATATTTAGGCGCAAATGCTGCACAACATCACGAGTGATTTATCGATCTGGCTATGAGATTTTTGCCTACACTACTCACCACAGCTATCAGCGAGCACATGGTTGTGAATATCATAGAAACGACTAACATACCACAAGTCAACCTCGCTCCTTAGAAGGCAAATCATACTCATGCACCCTGTCCGTGTAGATTTTGTTCCTTTAGCAGTGTCGAATCCCTACAAGCAGTTGAATATACATTCTCCAGTTTAGTATGTTCACGATATTACTGAACAATAATATCCGATGAATTATTACCTGACAAGAGCAAACGATGTCCTGCCTTGTCCGCTTGCCACGGGTGTTTACACGGTTACGCCCAAAACGAATGCCAAAACCACGTTCCCAGGAATACATGTTGTAATACTCGAACGCCTCCTCTAGCGAATCAAGACTTGTTCCAGCTGCAGGCTGGAATATACGCCTCTCTCCTCGTGATGCAGCGTTACGAGGAGCGCGTTCAACAGCGCCATAATTACACAAAGCAGGCAAACATGCTCCAACAACAATATCGCTCACAAACCGCAATACATCAGCAAATTTTACTGACATGGATAGTTTCTTACCTTCCTACACGATCAGCCGACGGTTGAGTGTTCAAGAGCGCCATATTTTCGATTTGCGATGATGTCCACCCTTTTTATTGCCGCACGAGGAGGTCGATTACCAGCCTTTCCCGCGTTTTTTGGCGTACGTTTCACAAATTTTGGCATGAAAAATATTTGCCTGGCAGGAATGCATTGTTCCAATGCCTTACCGTACTAACGCTGGACAAGGGTGGGCCATAAACACATGGATCTAACGAACTTCACATCCACCCTACATGAATTCCAAAAAAGCGTACAGCGAGACTACATTGCATTGTATCTTTTTAATGGGCTCCTGTAATTTACGGTCAATCGTTGCCACGGTCAATTCCGACCGTTACAGTAAAGCTGTCGGAACAGTGAGGTTTCAACTACAACACGGTCAGGTTTCAACTACAATACAGTCAGATTTCAACTACAGGTTTCAACTACAACATTACGAAAACCCAGCTTTCAACCACAAATAATCACATTAAACCAGCTGTCGGAATAGACCGTGACAACGGTTGACCGTAAACAATGATTTTCGCTTTTTAACATCTATCACCTTTATGTCTTGAGTACAGTCCACCTTTTAGGACCAAAAATTCAACATGGGCTCGATCTGTCTGATTTCGTTTCATTCACTGCCAACAACCCTCTAAACAATACTAAGAGCTTTTACTTCAAAATACAACAACAAGACGATTATATGTTTTCTCATGCTGGAAATAAATATTATGTGCAAAATACACCAACCACTTGTACGTTCTACATTTCAAATACCACGGACATAAGGCTGGAATTACATTAAAATAAACTGCATTTATTTCCTCCCCCTTCAGTTGAAAACGTATCGCCGAGGCCATGAAGAAAATGGGTCGCAAGCAGATGCTGCATCACTACCAGCAGATCCTGAATCATCACCTGAATAGCATGACACATCAGGATCTCACATATCCTGCACCTCCTCCAGATGGACTATCACATTGTACTGCATCATCTTTCGATCAACAGGCATCATATCTTCTAACTTGTTGCACATTGCTTCTTCACGAAATGGCTCCGCCGATTCAGGGACCAACAATTTTACTTCTCTTGGTATGAGATCGGGGTCAAAGCTCCAACCAGCAACGTAGAAATTTGACATTTCATACTTGCTACAAGCTAAGGGCACAAGACGATCGACTGAACATGAAGGAGATAGCAAAGACTTGGCAGAACTAATATTCCATGCATGTGCAGGTATACCACGAACACCCTGAATTGCATACTCTTTAACTTGTCAAACCTATATCTAGACCAAGGAGCAAATTGAACAAGAGTTGATGATACAACAATACTCTTCCCATGCAGCACTCGAGCTTTGTCTGACGGTCTAGTAAATAACAAAAGATGCATCCTGGGTGCAAGAAGAGAGAGTGAAATCACCAATTTTCACATCAAAATGATTTTGTACCTTAAACCCAACATCTAAACCAAATACTACGGAATCAACATAAGGAACTGCAACAAGGGACATACCAAGACGGTCTTCTGAAGATTGGAGCTCCTCATCGTGGTGAATAAGCCAAACGGATCGCGAATGTCTATTTTCTATAGAACTGGGAACTGACCTAGTCCTAACAGAAGCACTCTGAGAATTGCAGACAACACCGTCGCGTAAAGGAGGGGGGACGGCTGATGGTGCCAACATGCACATCTCAGCAACGTGGTTGTTGCAACCACAACGGTAACAAAAACTTGGATTCATGCACTACACGGATATATGTCCATACTGCAAGCAATTCAGGCAGCGGCCTCAAGAGGTTGATGGAAAGAAGTAGCCACATATCCTTGTTGGTGAGCTCTAAGTAAGTGGGGAGCTGAGGTCTAGTTGAGCTCGCCATGATTGGCATGGAGTACAAAACGACTCTTCACATGCCCTATATAACAGTTCATGGGGGATTTTTCAATACGGGCTACACGAACTTATATCGGCCCAACATATAGTGTTCAGTTCGCATGATGAAAAAGCCCAGTAACAGCAACATATCAAGCAGAAATTTTATCTGATGAAAGTTGAGCTCAAATGAACATCATGGGAATAGTAGGCAGGAAATTTAAATTACTACTAATACGACATAACTAATCAAGATGGGATATGGAACTGCTTGAATGCGACAGTCGCCGACAGCTACGCGAGGCTCATCGCATAGAGCTTCTACTCTCATAAACTCAACTTCAACACCAAAACACTTATATATTTGTCCACCAAGCAACCAGGCATCTGTAGAGCAAGCAGTGCGAACATAGCAAGTCCCATCTGCAGTCTCGGCAATCTTGAAATCAACCTTGCCAAGTAGTTTCTGCCTTGCAGCCATAGCAAACAAACATTATTTTCGCTTCCTTACTCTTACCTGAAACATGAACCCACAATAAGTTTACATTCTTCCTCGTGCAAGACAAACCTAAGTACAAACGAACTGCACAAGGCGCATCAACATGATGATCTGATTCATCGTTCGGGTAATCGAAGTCTACAAAGGACAACGCCGCTGGGCTATTTTCTGTCTTTGCCTTCTTGTTTGAATGACCCGAATTCATATGCTGGCTGCAACACAAACCCCAAATAAGCAAACAAACACAAACCCCAAATAAGCAACACTAAGCAGCTAACACAAACCCCAAATAAGCAAACTAAGTAGCTATACAAGGAAATGAAATAAATGAACTGACCTCTGCTGATGATCCTGAAAGACCAACCGTTTCATATGAATGTTTCGTTGTCTGAAGAAACCAACGAGTTCTTATAGGCATGCAGGAATGGGTGCGTAGGCTTTACCACCAAATGTTTCGCGCCAAACGACATAGTACTATTCCAATACCGATTCTAACAGAACGAAGCTCAACAAACGATGCAGGCAAGACTTCTAACTCAACACGGGGACCCACATGATATGGTTTACATAAAGTGATCTCAGAACTTATCTCAATCAGCTTCTCTTGACTTTTCGTACATGTCGACCAATTCTAACCCTTGCCCGAATCTAACAGCACATCCAACGACCATGGCTGGGTGCTTAGCTAGGTATCCACCGTGGAGCAAATCCACACTCTACTGCACTTAGTGTATGACACCAGACTCGCCAAACTGCTCAAGTGCTTAAAAACCCGTAGCCCATGGAACTAATTATACAGATTTTGATTCAGAGACAGAACCATCCAGTTCAACTGTACTATACTGATGTCGACTTTTACTTCCTTCATGAAGCCTCTTATTCTCTCTGCATCACCGTACCTCCCAGCGTCTGAATATATGTTTGCCAAACTCGTGAAATAGCCGCTCTTTGCAGGAGACATGCCTATATACACTACCGGAACTCTCCTGTTTGCCGAGTGCCCAGGGCACTCAGCAACGGCCGAAACCAATTCGGCAAAATGTTTGCCGAGTACATTTCATCGGGGCACTCGGCAAAGGCGACTCGGCTAAACTCCTGCCGGTAAAGGCGTGTTTGCCGAGTCCTTTTACTCGTGCACTCGGCAAAGATGTTTGCCGAGTGTCAAAAAATGGACACTCGGCAAACAAAAGGCGTGGACAGAACGGAGTGGACGGCGCCGGTGCCACGTGCCGCAGGTGGTTTGCCGAGTGCAGGCACTCGGCAAAGCCGACGGGTTTGCCGAGTGTTACCAAACATGGTGAACAGGAAGAAAAAAAATGGACGCTTGCGGGGCACTGCTGCTGCCCGGAGCTCACTTCCCGGTGGCTCCTCGTGCTCGCCGAGCTCGTCGTCTACCTGCCGTTGGCGAGCTGCTCATCAACACTACACATGCACACATCAGCACGCCGGCGAGCCGCACGCATGCATCAGCACATAAGACACAACGCACGCACGCATCACGCCGGCGAGCCGCATGACGCGCGACCAGGGCCGGGATTGAGCCACCGGGGCGCCGCACGGAGCAGGGCGCCGGGCTACGCCGGGGAGCAGGGCGCTAGGGGGACGCGCGAGGCGCCGGGCGACGCGCGAGTAGGGCCGAGATTGAGCCGCCGGGGCCCGCACGAGTAGGCGAGCGGCGAGCTGCCGGGCGTCAGGCGCGCCACTGGAGTCCCTGGATCCGGCGCCGGGGATGGAGGACCGGCTTCTGGACCTGCGCGGCGCTGTCACCCAGGAAGCCGTCCCAGCGGTGGTCCCCGGCCGCTGCTCCCCCACACCTCTCCGCAGCCGTCTTGACCGGGACGCGGGGAGCCGCCGCTCCGCCGCCGCACACCCCTCCGCGGCCGTCTCGACCGGGACGCGGGGAGCCGCCACTGCGGTGCGCTGGGCAGAGGATAAGGGGAGAAGAGAGAGAGAGAGAGGGAGGGAGGTGTTACCTGCCGTTGGATCTGGGAGTAGTGGACGGTGCGGATGTGCAATCCGTGGGAGGTGGGGGTTGACCAATCAGAACGCACGATTTGCCTCACCCAGGATACATGACTCCTGTTTGCCGAGTGTTTTTATACGGACACTCGACAAAGGCTTTAGAAAATTATTTTTCTATACTTTTTCTTTCTTTGTTTATTTCTTTTATTTCTTTCTTTGTTTCTTTGTTTATTTGTTTATCTCTTTCTTTGTTTATTTCTTTATTTTTCTTTGTTTCTTTATTTGTTTACTAAATGTCTAGAAATGCATTAATGTCTTAAATATAGCAAACGAACCCAGAAAAATACCAAATTTTAACATGGAACATGTAATGGTGTATGTTGAGTGTAGACAAAGTTTCAAGATCAACCGATAAAGCAACCGTCACTTCGCCTTCAAACCTGACCCGTTCCCTCTCGAAAACACAATTCTTCCTTGGAGATGTTCCGGTTTCTAAGCAGTGTACGTCACAACTTTTGCGGAACCTTCTCAAATTTTTACCATAGCTTATTGATGTCATATAATGACACCATGCCAAGTTTCATGTTTTTCTGACTTCGTTTGTATTTTTTAGAATTAAAAAACCAGTAAGCTCCATGTTCGGGGTCAAGTCTTGGCACCCTGAGGTTTGGAATTCCTTTTCTTTTCTTGGATAAGGCCTAAACATAGACTCAAGAACACAAATAAGATTTTTCAACCCATTTTTGCCCATTATTTCACACACTTGGAGTTCAAGTTTGAATTATATCCGTTAAACGCCTAGAAATGCACTTAATGACTTAAATATAGCAAACGAACCCGAAAAATGCTGAATTTTGACATGGAACATGTAATGGTGTATGTTGAGTGTAGAAAACGTTTCAAGGTCAAACGATGAAGCAATCGACACTTCGCCTTCAAACCTGACCCGTTCCATCTCGAAACCATGATTCTTCCTCAAAGATGGTTTGGTTTCTAAGCAGCGTACGTTGCAACTTTTGCGAAACCTTCTAAATTTTTTTACCACAGCCTATTGATGTCATATAATGACACCATGCAAAGTTTTATGTTTTTCTGACTTAGTTTGCATTTTTTGGAATTAAAAAACCAATAAGCTCCATGTTCGGGGTCGAGTCTTGGCACCCTGATGTTTGGAATTCCTTTCCTTTTCTTGGATAAGGCCTAAACATAGACTAAAGACCACAAATAGGATATTTTAACCCAATTTTGCCAACTTTTTCATGCACTTGCAGTTCAAATTTGAATTATATTCATTAAATGCCTAGAAAATACACTAAATGCCTATAAAAGGAAATAGAGAGGCGGAAAGAAAAGAAAAGGAAAAAAGAAAAACAAATAGTGTAGAAAAGAACAGAGCATAAAAGGAAAAAAGAAAACAAATAATGTACAAAAGAAAAGTTGGCAAAAGAAGGGAGAAGAAAAAGAAAACAGAAAAAAGATGTGTTTGCCGGTGGCACTCGGCAAAGCTAGTCTTTGCCGAGTGCTCTGTGGGCGGCACTCGGCAAGGCACGTATTTACCGAGTGTCGGCCCTTTGCCGAGCGTTTTTATTTTTGCACTCGGTTTCCTGGACCTTTGCCGAGTGCCCGATGTTATGTATTCGGCAAACTGGCCGGTACTCGGCACACGTCGTGATTCCGGTAGTGTATCAATCTCTTTGAAATCCATTCAGCGGCGGCCATTTCACCATGCACTCGGCAAGCTGCCAATACACCATCAAGCATGGTCTCGTCGGGCTGGCAAGGCATTTCCTCTATAAGATTTGACTGCCTCAACAACACGGCCTGCCCTCCCTAACGCATCAAGCATGCAAGAGTAGTGCTTCAGCTCAGGTTTGATGCCCCGCTGTTTCATCTGCTCGAATAGCACACATTTTGCCCACCATGCCTGAATGTGCACAGGCCGACAGGGCCCCCAGAAAGGTCTTCAAAGCAAAAAGTCTGTTCCACTCCTTCGGCTGCCATTTCATCAAAAAGTCTCAAAGCAACATCAGAACGCCCATTCAAACCATGGCCAACAATCAGTGCTCCACGAGATAACATCCCGCCTGGGCATCACAGCAAACACCCATTCGGCAAATGCAAGCTCCCCGCACTTGACGTACATGTCCACAAGCGCGTTACCCAGAAACAGCGGCATCCCCAGGAACATCTGGACACAGCACGCGTGCACGCTTCTCCAATGGCGTCGCCACCCGAGCTGCCCACACGCAAGAAGAAGGCTGACCGTCTGACCGTCACCAGCGCGGACGCCACGAAGAGGTTTCCGTGGCCGCCTAGCTTGACGGAGAGCGCGCGCGAGGAGGCGGCGAAGCGGAGCCGGTGAGCGCGCAGGAGCAGAGGACGGGGGGGGCACGGTGTAGTGATCTGGCGGGAAGCCCCGCGCGAGTATGTCTCGGAAGGAGCGCGTGAGCGAGGCGACAACGGTGTTGAAGGAGGCGAGCGTGGTGGGGGATGGCAACAGCTTCAAGCCTAGCTGAAGCTTACACGAAAGTTGGATAAACACTTGACACAAGAGACTTTTTGCTGCTCAAACTTCTGTAGGTTTTCTCCTTTCTATTCTTCTCTTATTTAAGGGAATCAACAACTAATCGTGGCTGTTATGCGCCATCATCCCGTGTGACTCGCACCATCCCACGAGTGCGTATCATGCTGTGCGGTTCGCAGGACGTGCCTCATGCCTCGAGCTCCAACATGCATAGCCGCACAAGTCGCGCCATGCACTCTATTGCTATGGAAACTAACACGGGAGTAAAAACAGCAAAGATATATGTGCACAAAGTTTACTAACATTTCACTCCCTAAACATTTGTGCACTTACTTGATTTCAATCACGCCAATGAGTGTGTGCAGCTCCTCAAATTTGACGTGCCCGAGTGCTTTCGTCACTATGTCAGCAAGCTGGCCATCTATGTTGATGAACTTGACCTCAACCTTTCTGTTCTCGATGCACTCCCGAATGAAATGATATCTCGTATCTATGTGTTTGCTGCGGTCGTGGTAGATAGGGTTCTTGTTGAGTTCTTGTTGAGGGAGATCGAGGACTTGTTGTCCACCTTGAGCACAATGCTTTTGGCTTCCTCGTTCTTCAGTTCGCCGAGGAACTGTGCCAACCAAACGCCCTGGCATGCCACTGTCGTTGCAGCGATATACTCAACCTCGCATGAGGAGAGAGCAACCACCTTCTGCTTTTGTGGTTGCCAGCTCACCAGGCTGCGCCGAAGAAGTAGAGCATGCCGGTGGTGCTCTTGTGGGTGTCGATGTCGCTCTCCATGTTGCTGTCACTATAGCCAGTAAGACATGGCTCCTCCATCTTTCTCATGTACTAGTAGCCAAAGCGTAGCATGCTGGCGATGTATCTGAGGATATGCTTGATAGCGGCGAGACGCTTGGTGGTCAGTGCCTCCATAAAACAGCTCATGTAGCCTACAGCATACGTGATGTCAGGCCACGTGTGTACTAGGTATCGTAGACTTCCGACAATGCTGCGATATGCCGTGGCATTCGTCGGTCGCATCATGCTTGTCTTGCTGAGTTTGAGTCGTGGTTCCATGGGAACGTGGCAAGGATTGCATCCCGCCATGCCACCCTTCTTGAGGATCTTTGCTGCATACATCGCCTGGTTTAGCGTGATGCCGTTGTTATCTTGGCTCACCTCAATGCCCAGATAGAAACTAAGCAATCCCAAATCACTCATCTTGAACTGAGCCTTCATGTCTTCTTTGAATGCGCTCATTTCCCGCGTATCAGCACCTGTGATCACCAGGTCGTCGACATAGACACCCACAAGAAGGTGAGTCGAGTCGTAGCCGCGCACATACACCGCATGCTCCAACACGCTCCGATGGAAAACGAGTGTGGAGAGGCAGTTGTCGAGCATGGCATTCCATTCGCGGGGCTTGGCGCAGACCATAGAGGGCTTTGTTGAGCCTGTGCGCCTTCTGTTCCTCATCGTCGACAACAAAACCGAGAGGTTGTGCGACATAAACCTCCTCCTCGAGCTTGCCATTGAGAAAGGCTGATTTCACGTCCATGTGGTGCACCGACCAGCCCTCATGCGTAGCGAGAGTGACAAGTAGTTGGACGGATTCGAGGCGTGCCATGAGCGTGAACACCTCCTCGAAGTCCACTCCCTGCCTCTGCACGTACCCCTTTGCCACGAAACGTGCTTTATTCTTGACAATGTTCCCGTGTGTGTCCATCTTCACCTTAAACACCCACTTCAGTCCAATTGGACGGTGGCTGGGTGGTAGGTCGACAAGGTGTCACATGTAGCTCTCTTCGATGGAGGTCATCTCCTCGAGCATCACCTTGTGCCAACACCTCTCCTGCTCCGCCTCCATGAACATGGCTGGTTCATCACCAACTGAGAGCAGTAGGTCCTCCAGGTCGAGCTCAATGGTGCGGTCGTGTCATAGATGCTCGACACGATTCTGTAACATCGTGGCCCATCATCAGTGTCGTCGAAGATGTCTCTAAGGTGTGTGGTTGGCACGGCCGTCGTGGTCTTGTTTGGTGTTGGCGCTAGAGCTGGGGATGTTGGCGAGTGCATGGCAGCTTCGGAAGCAGACGTATGCTGCACCAGACTGGGAACGTGTCCGAGTGTCATGCGTGGTGTCGATGTGCCACTCCCGTGTCCTGTGCCTCGCATACTGTACACTGCGTACTCAACAATAAACATGTCACCGGAGCTTGCTGTTCCTGGGTCTTCGTGTGTCTTCCAATCCCATTGGGCCGCCTCGTCGAACACCACATCATGGGAGACGTGGATGCGATTGCCAGCAGGATCGTACAAGCGGTACGCCTTGGATCTTAGCTCGTACCCGATGAAGACCATGCGCACACTCCTGTCGTCAAGATTATTGGGGTTGGGCTTCACCACCTTCACGTGAGCCACGCATCTGAAGGTGCGCAAAAAGTACACCGATGGTCGTTCGCTGTGCCATGCTTCATACGACATCATGCCCTCGACGCTGCAAGTCGGGGCATGGTTGAGGATGAAAACGGATGTTGTCACCGCCTCTCCCCAGAACCTCCCGGGCATATTCTTTGCCTTCATCATGCTGCATGCCATGGAGACGATCAATTGGTTCCATCGTTCAACGATGCCGTTTTGCTGCAGCGAGTAGGACGCCGTCAGTTGTTGCTCGATGCTACGGTCGGCGAAGTATGCCATAAGTTCCTTGGATGTGAACTCGCTACCACGATCAGTATATAGCGCGTGCAACTTACGTCACTTCTCCACCTCGACGCTAGCCTGAAACTGCTTGAGTACCATGGACGCCTCATCCTTTGTCGAGAGAAGGACGAGCCACATGTAGCGGCTGTAGTAGTCCACGATGTGATTGCCCCGCAGAGGTCACCGTGCACAAGGTCGAGGACATCCTTCACCCGATACTTGCCTTGCACCAGGAAGGAGCTACGTTTTTGCTTCCCGACAAGGCAGCTCTCACACAATTGATCGACATGATCTATGTGCGGGAGGCCACGAACCATGCCTTGTCGGGCCAGCTTGCACAGTGGGTGGAACTTGAGGGAGCTGTACCTTGCGTGGCACCGCCACACATCATCATCGTAGCACGCCGACATGCACACTAGTTGTGCAATGGTGAGGTTGAGCACATAGAGCCGGTTGTTGATGCGCTTGACTCTAGCGACAAGTTGTCGTTGTTGGTCGCGTAGGGTGAGGACGCCACTCTCGATCACCGTCTAGCAGCCATTCTCGTCAAGCTGGCCCAGGCTCATGGTGTGGTTGCACAGGTGGGGTTTGTAATACACCCCCGTGAGCACACGATGCTCGCCGTCGTGGCACGTGAAGATGACCGTGCCGCGGCCACAGATATCGACGGTGGACATGTCACCGAAGCGCACCGTGCCAGTCACACTGGTGTCCAACTCCGCAAAGACGCTTTGATCGTCGGACATGTGGTTGTTGGTGCTAGTGTCCAGGTACCACGTGCCTTCCTGTCGGTCCTTCTCGTAGCCAAGGTTTGCTCGGGCATGTACCTTGTTGAGCATGACGTGCTCAGTGACGTGCTCGGTGTTATCATCAATGGTGAGCGTGGGCACGTGAGCCAGCAGCAGTGCATGCTCATTGTCGTCGACCTTGGTGAGGTTGGCACGCTCCCTGTGCTCCTTCCGAGGCGCACGACAGTCGTGGGAAAAATGCCTCATTTTGTTGCAATTATAGCATTTTACCTTGGTCATGTCGCATGAGCCATTCATTACCTTTGTGTCAGCCTTGCTGCTCACATTTGAGCGCCCTCGTGAACACGGCACGTCTCGCCGCCGGTTGTCGTTGGCTCCACTCCCGCCTGAGCCTTGCTTGCGCTGCTGCAAGCATGTCATCCATTCCTCCTCCGTGAGGAGTAACTGCCCTCCTGGCGTCACCACGTCGTCAAGGCTGTAGCATTCCTCGGTTGCGCGCAGGCGGCCGATGAGGTCCTCGACCGACAGTATGCGCAGGTCGAGAAGCGTCTCGATGGACAGGGTGATCTGCCTGTACCGTGGGGGCATAACACGTAGGAACTTCTTCACCACTGTCTCATCGTCGAGTTGTTCCCCCCGAGTGTGCAGAGGTTGTTGACAAGTGCCATGATGCGCATGCTGAAGGCGTTGATGGTCTCACCGTCCTTGAAGGAGAACCCCTCGAATTCCGTGCGCAGTCGTTGCGCCATGGCCTCGTGGACACAATCGACGCCCATGCGCATCACCTTGATTGTGTCCCAGGTCTCCTTTGCTGTTCGTTTGACAGCAATGCTCCCGAGCATGTTGCTCGGCATAGCACGCAGCATCGCTGCCAGCACCATCTTGTCGTCGCGGAATGACCAGTTGTCGTCGATGGCTTCCTTGAGACCCTGGGCCTCCAGGTTCACCTGCATGACAAGTGCCCACTCGATATAGTTGGTCATCGTCAGTACAGGGTAGACGACGGAGCCACTGCTCTCGTGTACCATGCGCTCAGCTACCACCAACTCGCGCCCTCGGTAGGCACTACGCCTCGTCTGACTCCTTTCGCGCTCCCGTGGCAAAGTTACCGATTCTACACGTGCTGGTACTGATGCCATGATCCCAGAGTTCTCGACGTGACTCTGATACCAAATGACAGCTTCAAGCCTAGCTGAAGCTTACATGAAAGTTGGATAAACACTTGACACGAGAGAGATTTTGTGCTGCTCAAACTTCCGTAGCTTTTCTCCTTTCTATTCTCCTCTTATTTAAAGGAATCAACAACTAATCGTGGCTATTATGCCATGCTAAATGTGCACCATGATCCCGTGTAACTTGCGCCATCCCACGATTGCGGATCATGCCGTGCGGTTCGCAGGACGTGCCCCACGCCTCGAGCTCTAGCATGCACAGCCGCACAAGTCGCGCCATGCACTATACTGCTATGGAAACAAACACAGGAATGAAAACAGCAAAGATACATGTGCACAAGGTTTATTAACAGGCATCCGGTGCAGTGCCACCGAGCGGTTGCCGACGCCGGTCGTCGTCTCGTCCGCAGCATGGAATTTTTGCGTGAGCAAAGAGGCAATGGGCTTGGTGGCCAGATTGGGCCACGGCAATGCGGTTTGATGTTCGCGAAGGCCTATTTTCATATATTGAGATGGACGTACTATCATCATTATCATCAGCTCATATTTAGTAGATAGTAATAGATACATGAGACACTTCATCATAGTTGTAGATGTGATCAGATGATGATGTGGAGTTTTTGTTACTGGAGGTTTTGAATATGCTAAATTGGTCCCCATTCATGATGAGATGGCCAGTGAACCTCAATTCTTGATGTTGACAATGGGTGGCTTTGAGCTTTACTTTGTGTCACAGAGATAGATCTAGGGAGTGGTCGGCTTGATCGACCATAGCAAAGAAGATGTTTGTACGTAGTTCACCGGGAGACAGTTGTATATACGCCCGCTCTTGATACCCTACCTCCTTTGCAGACATAATTTCTTGAGGGGTACACCACATCGACAAATCCTATAGAGAGTTAAGTTTACCAGAAGCTCGTGAAGGCACTAGATCCATTAATTTTAGATTGTGGCTAGCCATGTGAAGTGCTAAATGGATTGTAGAAATAGGGGTTAAGAAGAGGAGGAGATACACGGCCGTAGAGGACGCATCTAGCTAGGGTCTATAAACACATCTTCTTCGTCAGTGGTATCATCTTGCAAGAAAAAATCCAACCGCATGAAGAAGTTATCACTAACGGGTATTTGGCCGCCTATCAGAGGTCTCATATCGGGACACAAACTTGAGCCCGTGGTAATGTCACAACTGACGGGTCACCAACCGCTCGTTAGCAGTATGTAGAACGTCTGAGGAGTAGCAAGCTGCTCGTCAGTGTTGGTCGATCAGGGATAACCTTATTTGTAGTAGTGGGACTATTTAATCATCCCACTTGTTGCCACTTTGTTTGTAGGTACTTAACCTAAGGGTATTTTATTATCACTTATCATTATGCATGTTGATTGTGTTCATCTATTTACCATGTGTCGGCGGAATGGGGCCCAGGGTACCCCTAACCGCCGGCGGAGGCCAACCGGATGCCGCAGAGGGTGACGCGTGGCGCTCCGGTCGCTGGGGCCTTGGGCCCCACCTGGATCGTCGTACGAAGCCCGCGGCCAATCCCAAGGAACCAGGGTTCTCCTCCAGAGGCTGCATCCGCAAACCAGAAGGAATCGTGGGCCTCCGGGAATCCACGGCCCATGCGCTGAGCGAGCACTCGGGGTCCGTCCCCGAGCGCTCGGCGTCCCAGAAGGCGAAAGGCGCGCTCGGGGTCCCCTCCCGAGCGCTCGGCATCTTGGCAGATGAGGGGCCCAGGGGAGCGCTCGGGGTCCGCCCCCCGAGCACTCTCCCTCGGGCTCCCCCTTCAAGGCGCCCCGAGCGGCCCCCCAGCGGGTGCTCCGCGAGCGCCCGGGGTTGCTCAGGGGCGCGTAGAAGACAACTGGCGCCCCTCCTAGCGAAGGAGGTCACTCGGGACCGAGTGCCCGGGGGATGACGTGTCCTCTGGTGGAGCCCTTGTCCATGCACGTCGTCCGGCGCCAAGCTTCTCCAGCAAGCCTCCGCCCTGGCGGAGGCATTTAATGCCTGTCATTCCGACGGGGAACCCAAAGCCCTGTGAGGGCATGATGACGATCAGGCCGGGTCCCACCGGTGCAGGCGATAAGCTCTGTGAGCTATCTCTCTCTCTCTGAGGGGTGGGCCCGGGCTGACAGATTCTTTGACCGACCAAGCGCGCCGCCTCGCACGCTCTGTCGCTGTCAACCCTTTTTACCCCATGGGGGACGCCGCCGCGCGATCAATTGCGCGGCATGAGAGGCTGACCTATGGGGCCCGCGAGAGGACGTCTTACCAACCCAGTCAGAAGAAACCCCGTAAGTCTCCGTCCGCGGGGCCCGCCGAAGGCAAAGGTGTCAGAGCCCCTGCTCCGACACACCGCGAGGCGACGGCCCGGCCGAAAGTCTCAAGTGGGCATTAAATGAAGGTGTGGGCGCTTCCAGTAGCGCCCACGTCGTCTACAGTACAAGTATAGCTCATGTTCTCCTTTGCCGACCTATGTGGTATTCCCCCGAGTATATAAGGGGAGAGCCTGGTCCATGCAAAGGGTTGGCTGATTTTCCTAGGTTAGATCTCTCTAAGTTTACTCCTTATCAAAGAAGCATCGTTCTTCCTCCGGGCTAGAGTTAGAAGAAGAACAGTGCGTACCTCTGTAACTCATCATACTTGCCGTATACACACATATATACAAAAACAAGCAGGACGTAGGGTATTACACCTCCGGGTGACCTGAACCTGGAAAAATCCCTGTGTCTCCGGCATCAAGCGTCATAACCGCCCTCATCCTTGAAACGCCATCACCGGCTCATAAGAAGAACTCTATATCGCCCCAGGCCGAACCAACAAGGGGGTCTATTCGGACCACCGCTAGAGACGTTTACTCGTCGACACCATGCGTGAGTAGTTTTCCTTAGGAGGAAGGGATGTAGGGGGCTTGGTAGATATTGGAAATGCTTTAGATATTACTAGCATTTGTGATTGTTTTGAGTATCTAGTATGCGGTTGTTTGCTCCCGGTGCACTAGTGCTTGTTGTTAAATTTAAGGGCCCAGGAAACATGATTATAAAATGACTTACGAGAGTGAGTACTTGTTGCATAGGGAATCCACGACCTACAGGTGACATGTTTAGGAATCATTGACAAGCTATTGTAGTCATGAGGAAAAGAAATAAGTCCGGATGACCCCTTGAGGTTTGGGGCAACGACTAATTAACTATCTGAGATATAATGCCGGATATCTGACCCCCTCACATTTATAAAACCATTTAAATAACCCCCTTGGAGCTCTATAAGATGGTTTGGAGGACAGTTTTGCCCACGTGGTGTGCTGAATTAATTGCCAACATGTACTGCCACCTCACCAAACCTCAAGGGGTCATCCAGACTTATTCTATATATATAAAGAAAAAATCCAATTTTCTCTTGTAAACTATTTGTGAGGCTCACTTTACTCCCTAAATAAAATTTAAGCTTCTTTTGACAGTAAACAAAATTTAATATTACTTAATATATATGGAATAAATGAACCCATATAAAAATTTAATCCCTAAATATTTTTAAATCACAGAACGTTTTGTGGTGAAGTGAACCCATATAAAAATATTTAGGGATTAAGTAAGTTTAATTTTTATTTACTGCCAAAAGAAGCTTAAATTTTATTTAGGGGGTACAGTGAGCCTCACAAATAGGTTACGGGAGAAAAATAGACTTTTTCCTTACACATATATATATATATATATAATAAGTCTAGATGACCCCATGAAGTTTGATGAGGTGATAGTACATGTTGGCAATTAATCCTCGTCAGCATGCCACGTGGGCAAAACCGCTCTCCAAACCACCTTACAGAGCTTCGAGGGGGTTATTTAAACGGTTTTATAAATGTTAGGGGGTCAGATACTCGGTATTATATCTTAGGGGGTTAATTAATTGTTGCCCCAAACCTTAGGGGGTCATCGGGACTAATTCCTGAGGAAAATGTGAAGCTACCAAGCTCAAGGACTTGATCCGATCTTTTGATCTTAAACACCAAGCCGAGCACTCGACATAAGGGAACATGAGGAAGAATAGAGTCATGTGGGACTGGGATAGGAGGAGCATGACAATCTACAGGTGACTCGCCAACTAAATTCTAGAAAGGATTAGTATATTAACATTACCTTCTTTATCCAAGCATCTATCGGAAACCATGAACAGATATCTCTATCGCCTAACTTTGTTGTTGTAGGAAAATCCTTTATTTATTCGTACTTATCAATTTTCTTTACACTTAGTCATAGAATCATTCGAGAACTCCAAAAATATTAGTTCTCTATTTCCCGTAATTATCTTCCAGGTTATTTTGGAATTAACTTTTGAGACAACGCATCTGTGACCAGTGACATCATAAGTGTGCCAAACACAACACCGTTCGCCATAGCTCCTGACGGGTTGATATAAACTATTTTTAATATTTCTGTTGAAAAACCGCTGCAACGAGCTCTTTGCACTTGCAGGACGTCATTACATTAATTTGTTGCAGATGAGCTTCATTGTATTTCATTTAATTAGTTAGTTTTTTGTTAGAGACTTTTCAGAAAGATAAAAAAGAGAGAGGTGGTGGACATGAACCACCACCACTATTATCACCAACTTCCACTTATTATATATATATATATATAATACTAGCAATTCAACACGTGCAATGCAGGTTCTACAAATACCTATTACACAAATATGTACAATCGAGATATTCACCCTAAACCCTAAGCATCCTGTCTCTATTGCTCATTGACATGGGGTTACATGAGCTGGGCATAGAGAGGAGAAAAATAGATCAGATAATTAACTCTTTGTTAACTCTCTCTTAAATATCTAATTATGAGGTAATTTGCAGAGGTCTAACTTAATTTTTGATTTATCAGACCTAATTAATTATATAGATGGTTCAGATTATTTAAATTGCACCAAATTATGTCTTTAAAGTAGTAAAAATAGATATATAGATATATATATATAAATTAGAAGAGAAGAGAGATAGGAATATGCATATTGAGAACAACCTGCCATTGGTTTGATTGGGCCAAGCCTAGTTGGCCCAAGCCGGCCACAACATCTACTGGCCTACTACACATTGGTTTCCGTTTTTCTCGTCCACCACTTGCAAAGAAAAATTATTTTTCTCCCCTAAACTATTGAC
This sequence comes from Stipa capillata, assembly GCA_019208055.1. Taxonomy (NCBI): domain Eukaryota; kingdom Viridiplantae; phylum Streptophyta; class Magnoliopsida; order Poales; family Poaceae; genus Stipa; species Stipa capillata. The sequence goes on along the minus strand of JAGXJF010005623.1, from coordinate 23,518 downwards.
TTGTCTTACTTACTCTATAAACAAAAAAAATTTGGGCTTATTTAAACCTCAAACTATTTAAATTGGATACACTTTACCCTTACCTGGTTTCTGGAAGGATAAGCTAGAAAATGGTATTGTCAGATTACTACAAAATATCATTTTTCCACTCATCAAAATATACTGTTAGATTACTGCAAAATATCATTTTCTAGTTTCTAGTAAGAAAGCTTGTATCATAGGCACATGCACTACGACCAAGAACGAGAAAATAAGAAAACTACAACTAGGACCTTAAACATATACATGGGATGCTTCACCATATTTGTAGATACAATTTGGTGACGGCGTGAGGTTTCTGTTACAGGAGATTTTGAATACGGCTACGGCCGGGTTGGTTCCCATTCATGGTGAAATGGCCGAGAAACCCATGTCTTGATGTTGACAACGGGTGGCTTAGAACTTTACTTTGTGTCGCCAGAGATAGATCTAGAGAGTGGTTGGCTCGATCAACCATAGCAAAGAAGATGATCATAGTTCACCAGGAGACGGTTTTATACACACCGGCTTGCTCTTGATATCCTACCTCCTTTGCAGACATAATCTCTTGAGGTACACCACATCAACAAACCGGATGGGATGCAGTGGATCGATATGGAAGCTCGTGAAGGGACTAGATAAATTAATTTTGGACTGTAGTTAGCCATGGGAAGTGCTAAATTGACTGCAGAAACAGGGGTTAAGAAGAGGAGGAGATACACAGCTGCTAGAGGATGCATGTAGCTAGGGTCTATCTTCGTAGCCGTCTCCACGAAAGCTCCTATCTTGGACCTTGCCGCTACGGCGTCCTCCACATCGCCGACGTCGACGTACGGTCGCCTTGCCTCCTGCTGCCTGCCAGCATCCTCCGCTCGTACCGCTTCAAAGTACCCAACTCGCCATAGGATCATCACCGACAAGCACAACCAGGATCAAGAAATCATCCGTCTATCAGTCTGCACACGACTTGTAATTCAGTTCACAGAATGAACCCGCGCTAGCTCAACCTGCTCGACAGGCCGCGCCCGCATTCCGCTTCATGGACAGCGACGGCGTCGGCTCGGACAAGCCACCACGCTCTGGAGGACACACGCGGCACCACGGCGTCGGCGAGATGATGACGTGGAAGCGTGGTTATTGTACTCTAAGATTGGTGTAACGTTGTGACGTGGAGACATCTGGGGAGGAGCCCAGGGGCGGAGCCAGGATTTGAGCATGGGGGGCTGCAACCACGTTCATGGGCTTCAAGCCTTGCGCTAGCTGGGGGGGCTAATTATTCCTAATCGTACCTCATCTGTACGTAATCAATTGCAAATCAAGTGGTTCGACGCTTAGCTCCGCCCCTAAGTTGGGGGGTGGGGGCGTGGCCCCCGCTCGTCCCCCCTTAGCTCCGCCCTGGAGGAGCCTTACGTGGAAGGGAAGAAGGCTCCTTCGCATAGGGAAACCTTTTTCCTTTGTTTTTGGTCTTAATAACACGCACGTGCCTGCCCTTTTCTGTTGATTTGTTTTCTAGGCCTACAAAAGTAGGAGGAAGGCGCGCAGAAGTGCCCTCTTTTTCCAGTGCTCGAGCATTTTTCCCATCAAGTTTATCCGATCGGACGAGATCCAATTAAGCGAGAGAAACGCAAGTGTTGCTGAGTTCGTGTAGAAACATACGCGAGACTGTTTGTTTGATTTAGTACTAGAGATTTGTATAGTATTGTCGATCCAATGTAATACTTGTGTTGTAATTACTTTCACCATACGAATATATTATGTCAGTGCTTTATGTCCCCTCGTCTTTAAATAAAGTTAAAATCAGTACACTGTCCTAACTATACACAATGACTAGTGGGTTATATGTTTGAGGGACCCATATGAAAGTGAGAGTTGGTGTGTGCATGTTCTGTCACCTTCTACCTAAATTTTCTGTCCATACAACCACCACGTGCATGTGCTGCTACCTTCCCCTAAATTCCGTCTCTCCACTCCAAGCTACACATTTAATTTTTCATGCAAAATGTTTAAATGACTAAAATCTTTTGAACCAAAATTCTGATTTAAGATCTGTTTGAACTGTTGTGTTTGTTGTGAGTAGATTTTCAAAATGAGATCAATATTGGATATATTATCTAAAAATAATTTTTTATTTAAAACTTGATGAAACCAATATGAAACAGTTCAAAATTTGGAAAAGAGAGAACAATTAAGCTTATGAAATATATTTTTTCTTATATTCAGATTCATAATTTCGTGGGAATATTTTAAAGTATTCAAAAGATACAATCTATAAATGTTTTGAGAATTTGATATTCGTAACATTTCAATAGACCTAACATTTCAGAAGTGGTCATCAAAATTTAGATAATTTCCAAATGTGTTTCATCTCATTTCAACAAGTTTCAAGTGAATTCCCAACATATTTCATATTGTACCATCTTTGAAAACTCATTTAAGTCCTAACATATTTCATCAAATTTCAGAGAGTTATATTTAGTTTCCGTAGCTTTCACATGTGATCTATACATGATTGATTATGTTTGACAAATATTTTCTGAATTCTTATGGAACTTTTGGTGATTTTCACCATACTTTGTAATGTTTCATAGGTATCGTCATGTTTTATATGGATTTTACTCCGGTTCTGGTTTATCATATGGTTTCACTCATATTTCAACGTGTTTCATTCTAATTTAACTATTTTAATACATTTAAAATGAAAAGTTGTCATATCATCGTGTTTCATTAATGTTTCACACAATTCATTTCCATATGTGATTCACACATAAGATTTCATCGTATTTCAGTAATGTTTCTCACAATTCATATAATTTCCTTACGTGATTCACACATAGTTCGCACCAGGTTCATCGGAGTTCGTCGTGTTTCAGTAATATTTCTCACAATTCATATAATTTACATACGTGATTCACACATATTCACATCAGTCTTCACATTTTTCTACCTCCTACTTAACAAGCACTGATCAGAACTCATAATGAGATTACCTACATATCTACCAAACGTTAAGAGCAATTTGTACAGAAGTAAGGCACAATGGCGATTGAACACAACAATTCTGCCCAATGCTAGGATAAATAAATGAAGTGGAGATTTAGAGACAGCATGGAACAGTGCTGACAAACTGCACGAAAATGGAACAAGAAAAAAAATCCTCATCTCATCTACTTGTTCATGGCAAAGCTTCACAAAACTAGTTCGTGACCTAGACCACAACATTTTCCATCAAAGGATCTAAAAAAGTGGACGGCAAAGCAACACATCTCATCTACCATCAACCAAAACCCGAATCAAAATCCAGATTGGAGCTCAACACATACACCCAAAAATTGATACTAAATAGGCCGAGCGGGGAGGAGGTCATCTGGGCCTTTAGATCTAAATGAATAGGACTAAAGAAAGCATCAAGCATGCAGACCAACCAAACCCACCCCCACGATCCACTGCCATGAACCAAAACTCTCAAGTATCTCAAATCTCCAGAGCATGATTTGGGGAAGAAGAAGCGGCACAGAGATTTAGGGAGGCAGCTCGTCGGAGCAGGTGGAAAGGCTGAAGGAGCGAAGGTGCACGGTGGAGTAGGCGGAGGAGGAGACGACGATGGTGGCAGCAGTCTTCACCTGCGCAGCCGCCTGTTGGAGGTGTTCAACAATGGCATGGTCTACTTTAAAGGAAGAGTTGTGCTCTTATTTGAGAAAGAAGAGATATTCTGTTGAGAAAGATTGATGAAAAAATTGTTTTTATTAGGTCCCATCAAGACTTCTACATAATAGGATGTATATCATATATTTTAAAACATACCCCATGCAGAAATGGGTTAAAGATGTGGAATTCGAACAAATATAAAGTACAGAGGTGTGATACTTTATACATTAAAAATAAATCATTGGTCTAAGAAACAACGATACAGGACATACATATTATAAAAGAGTATTTCCATATGCACCCACCGGTTTACATAATACCTCGAGTAAGACAAATGATGGGCACTATACGTGTACTCAAATAGGACGGTCCACCGAGCTCGCTCGAGAGAGAGAATGAAGTGATGGCAGACTCGAGGCAGAGAGCACAATTACAGAGAATGCGACACATATTTGTCTTACTCGGTGATCTGTTTTCGAGCTTGGCTTTTACCCTAACGTGGAGGGAGGCGCGCTTTTTTCAGTCCTGTAGCCTTTTCATTTCTAAATTCTCCATGTATGTATATATAAGTGGATGGAGGCCCGCACTAGCGCCAATTTTGTCAGTCCTGCAGCCTTTTCCTTTCTAAATTCTCCCTTGGCAACGATGCACCCACGTTAAGTTAGGACGCCCTTTTCCTATCAAGTTTCGCTGCAGAAGCATACGCGTGTATATATATAGTCAGAGAGAGACAGAGTGTGAGAGAGAGCGCATATTGGAGACGATGAAACCGAGGCAGAAGTAAGCTGAGCAGCTCGAGAGAGTAATGGAGCAAGGTACGCACGCAAGAACTATTCCTACTAGCTAGTTAGTCTGCTAGTACCGTCGATCCGTATCTACTACTAATTTGTAGTTAGATAGTGTACGTAGTTAGGTCTGTCTTCTTGTATGTATCCAGCAAATATCCCTCAAGTCGTTGTCTCTGGCAAAATGTGACTCTAATTCTGACCAACTTTTTGTGAAATTGTTAGCTAGGTAGCATTTCACTACGTAGTCGAGTATTTTATTTTTGCAACGAATTAAAGTGCATGCTAGCTAGCTAGATCGGTCTCACTGAGGCTTGTGCTCTCAGTTTAAGTGTATAACTCTATATTATCAGGTAGATCGACAATCATGCTTAACAGAAATCAAACACAATGGCATGCACGTGTGCTTACTTGCATGCATGGCTAGTCGCAGGGCGGAACTCTGGTGCACAGAATGCCATTGACTCCCTGATAATAGAGATGGAAGAGATGCTAATAACTCCGGCGACGGCGACGGAGGTGGACGCTTCTACCTGCCTCATTTCATGGGTCAGCGACGATCCCGACCAGTACAACTACAAACCAGACAAGGTACACATCGGCCCGTTCCACCGGAAACCATCTCACCGGATGGAAAAAGAGAAGAAGAAGCTGCTCTGTGTCTTGCTCGACCGTCACGGACCACGGCACCAAGAGGAGCTCCGGCGTTACCTCACGGCGATGGAGGGCCTCGAGTGCCGTGCACGGCGGTGCTACAACAAGACGTTCAGCCTGATGACGAAGGAGGCGTTCGCGTGCATGCTGCTGCTGGACGGATACTTCCTCTACTCGCACTTCGTTACGACCACAGAACATGACGTCCCCGTCGCGAGCACTGACATCACGATCGTCCGCGACGTCGTCTTCCTCCTCGAGAACCAGATACCGTTCTTCGTCCTGGAGGAAATCCACAAGCTAATCACACCTGGAGCTCAGGATGACGGCTCGGCGTTTGTCGTCGTTAACAACGTCGCCAGGCATGTCGAAACACTGGTCCGGCGCCATGGTTACGTGAGCAAGGAAGTCACGTTAGAATGGCGCAAACATCCTTGCCACCTTGTTCAGCTGCTCTACATGTACTTCCGCCCTACTGCCCTCGGCGCGGCGAAGGAGGTCCAGCTCACTGTGCACAGCAACGCCACCCCCCTGATCCCGGCTCGTTGGCGCGCTGCGACCTACTACTACGTTGCCGGCGTGAGGCTCGTGAAGCGGGAGCTCGACGGCCGCGAGGCACGTTCCATCCTGGACGTGGAGCTCACAGGAGGCACGCTCCACGTCCCCTGCTTGATGGTCGACAGCAACACGTTGAGGATGCTGCGCAACATGGTGGCGCTGGAGCAGCACAACCCGTGGCTGGGCAGCCACGTCACGGCGTACTGCCTCTTCATGTCGCAGATGGCCCACACGGAGGAGGACGTGGCGCTCCTCGCTACCAAAGGGATCATCATCCACCTTCTCCACAGCGACGAGGACGTCGCCACGGGCCTCGCCGAGCTCTGCGACGGCGTCATCTTCAACTTGTACGACCCGAAACGGAACTACCTAAGGCCGAAGCAGGAGGCGCTCGAGGAGCTTTGCCGGGACGGCTGGAGGAAGTCCATGGCGTGGCTGCGCCATAGCAAGTGCAACAACTATTTGATGGCGTTAGCGGTTGTGGGGGCTTTCATCATCGCGATATGCACCGTGGAGCAAGCAGTGTTTGCTGCATTGAGCTATGCCAAAGGGAAACATTAACTAGGCGTCGATCGTGTCTGATCAGCCTCTCAGGAATGGTGAAGAGTTTGTTCAAGGACCCGAAAGATGTTAGAATAATCTTGTTTGGCTTTTTATGTTCACTTAAGAATAATGTGTGCCTGTGTTGCATGGCCTGAGATGTGCACGTTCACATCATGGTCCCTAGGATGTGCGTGTTGGGCCACAACTCTTGAGTCGTGGGATGGCACGAGTCGTACAGGGTTGTGGCATAAGATCGGCCGGTATCGCCGGATCGTTTTGCATGTAACTGAAGTTCTCTACGCGAGGTAGAAAATAAGAGAAAAAGAAACAGAAAAGTCACATTCAGTACACAACGCAAAACTCCTCGTCTCGCTATGTACCCACGAGTTCGCGTGTGTGTGATTGAATCTTTGGCCTGCTCTAACACTCGGTATCAGAGCCAAGTGGATGTCCAGCGAAGGAATAGCCAGAGCATCACCACCACACGCACCATTGTCGACCGATATCATCGATGCACTTGCTACAAAAAGGCCCGCCATTGAAAGAATGGTGGCAAGAGGAGGAGGAGAGGAGGTGTGCCAATCGTATACCCTCAGCTCACCGATACCAACTACAGTCTTTGGGCCGTCAAGATGAAGATCATACTCAAGTCCCTGAAGGTATGGGCGGCCATAGAAGGAGGGGGCGCCATGCTCGATGAAGATAAGGACCAAGGTGCCCTAGCCGCCATATCCTAGGCTGTGCCGGACACGGTCATGATGGTCATCGCCGAGAAGGAAATGGTGGAGGAGGCGTGGGATGCAATCAAGGAGATGAGTGTTGGTGAAGATCGGGTGAAGAAGGCCCGAGTACAAGTGCTCAAGCGTCAATTCAATCAACTGTATATGGACGATGGCGAGTCAATCAATGAGTACTCGCTTAGGCTCTTGGCGGTGGTCAGTGAGATACAATCGCTCGGTACTGTGACGATCGACACGACTATCATCAAGAAGCTATTCGGTTCCGTCCTTGACAAATTTATGCAGATTGTGGAAACAATTGAGCAGTGGGGTGATATCTCTGTGATGTCACTGTTAGAGGCAGTCGAGCGCCTAAGGGCGTTCAAGGAAAGCTCAAAAGGAGGAACGGGAGCAGTTGATGTTCTCACGCTCGAAAATCTAAGTCTGAAGGGAAAGAAAGCAAATGAGGGATTGAGCAGTGGCGTGAAGAAAGGAGCTGGACGCGGCGGCGGCAGTGGCCGTGGCCGCGGTGGACGCAGCGACGATCGCGAGAAAAGGCCCTAACGTAAGTTTGTAAGCAAAATAAAGTGCTTTAATTGTGATGTGTATGGGCAATTCGCTTCGGAGTGCACAAAATCAAAGAAAGAAAGGGCACACTATGTTGAGCAGGAAGATCATGAGCCTGCACTTCTGATGATTGAGATATGTGAGCTGGCATGTACGCAGTTTAGCAGATGCAAGTAGTAATGCTCAATGAAGTAAAGGTTAACCCAAAGTTGGAAGGGGGATTCCGAGTTTGATGCATGGTATCTTGATACCGGTGCAAGCAATCATATGTCAAGGTTGCATGGAGCTGTTCATGGACCTAGACAGATCAATCACAGGCATGGTGAAGGAGAGAGGATTTCATACCACGGTGGGTAGCTACACACCCTCTCACTGTCGTTGGATTCGTGCATTAAGATTCGTGCATCATGCATTGAAAAGTCGCTTGGTCCGCTCCGCCCGCTCGCCCGCGCCCGGCCGCCCGCTCGCCCGCGCGAGGCCGCTCGCCCGCGCCGCCACCCACTGGTCCGCGCCGCCACCGACTCCCCCGCGCCTGGCCGCCCACTCGCCCGTGCTCCGCTCCGCAGCCCGCTCGCCCGCGCCTGGCCGCCCGCTCGCCCGTGGCCCGCTCCGTCGCCCGACAGGCTCGCCGCCGAGCTGCTGGCTCGGGCCGAGTGTGGCGCAGCTCGTGGCGGCTTGGAGGAGGGGCCGGACGTGCAGCGCAGCCCCCGGCGGCTTGGAGGGGGGGCCGGACGTGCGTGGCGTGGCGGCGGCCGCCGGAGACCGCGGCAGCTGGGAGAGCGGGCAGCGGCGCGGGTGAAACGGGGCACGGGCGAGTGGGCGGCGGCGCGGGCGAGCTCGCGCGGGCGTAGTTGACCGGGTGTAGCGGGTGGACACGTGTCGCTCAATGCGTGCGTGTGTAGCTACCCACGGGGACACGCAGATATTTCCGCATGGTGAAGTTTGGTGATGGATCAGTCATGAAAATTTGTATGCATGGTCAAGATCTTGTTTCAGGGAATGACACAGGAGCACCATGTCCTCACTAATGTGTATTTTATACCTCGTCTCCAGAGCAACATAATGATTCTAGGTCAGCTGGATGAGAATGGCTGCAAAACTGTGATCAAGGACGGGTACCTTCATCTGTTTCACACTGAAAGGAAGATGTTGGCAAAGGTAAAAAGGTCATACAACCACCTGTACGTATTGAACATGAAGCGAACAATGCATGTATGCTTGCTGTCAAGATACAATGAGAAAGAGTGGTTGTGACATGCACGGTTCGTTGACATGCACGGTTCGTACATGTGAATTTCCGCACTTTGAGAGAAATGTCCACTGGGGAGTTAGTAGAGGGAATGCCTAACATAGAGCACACTGAACAGGTCTCTGATGTTGAACCGGGAAGCAACACCAAACTCCCTTTCCCAAGAGTGTTGTGTACCAAGCTGTGGAGCCACTGGAGCTTGTGCACATGGACTTGTCCGATCTTTCCAGTCACACTCGGTGGCAAGAAATACTTTCTACTAGTTGTTGATGACTTCTCACGTTACATATGGATTGTACTGATAAAGAGTAAAGATAAGGCACTAGAGGCTTTCAAACATGACAAGCCCGAGCTGAACTTGAGGTTGGATTAAGCTGAAAGCTCCGCAGAGTGATCATGGAGGTGAATTTGTCTCAAGTGAGTTCGCAAAGCATTCTGACGGGCTCAGAGTCAAGCATTTTCTCATGGCGCCATACTCATCTCAGCAAAATGGTGTGGCCAAACGAAGGAATCAGTCTATCGTGTCAATGGCAAGAAGTTTGCTCAAGAACAAGAAGATGCCGGGAAAATTCTAGGGAGAAGCAATAGCTACCTCAGTGTACTTGCTGAACCGTGCAGCAACTAAAAGTGTCCAAGGTAAGACACCATATGAAGCGTGGAGAAAGAAGCAGCCCAAGGTGTACCATTTATGCACTTTTGGTTCTATCGTGCACATCAAACCAGTAAAGCCATATCTAAAGAAATTGGAAGATCGTAGCACACCCATGGTGTTCATTGGATATGAGCCGATGTCCAAGGCCTACCGTGCATATGACCCCAGTTACACCAAAGTTGTATGTGACTCGGGATGTGGTGTTTGTAGAAGATAGTGGCAATGGGACACAGTCGCGGTTGAAGCAGCAGCCATGTGCAATGCTCGCGACGTGTTCACCATATACACTGACGAGGATTCCACAGAGTGCAGGGCGCAGGGGAGTAACATCGAGGCAACAGAGACACAAGCTGCCGCGCCACCGTCACCAGTGCCAGCGACCCCATGAGCGTCACAGGCTGCAGAGCCGTAGACGCCTGCGTCATAGGCTGCAATGCTGTCGACATCAATGTCATCAGCGGCTAGCTCCATGGTACCAGAAGGTGTCGAGTGGGCGACACCGTTCAGTAACGAATCGCCATTCTCAGATGGAGCACAACCAAGGTATCGCATGGTTAAGAATCTCTATGACAGCACAAATGAAACTGAATGGGAGTGTGACAGTACCGAAAATTTGCAAAAGTTTTAAAATCCGAAACCTTCTTTGGGCCAAATCTCCTCCCCTCGGCCCATTTTCTTTCCTCAGCCCGTTTCAATCTCTCGGCCCACTCGGCCCAGCACTGCCATCGCCTCCCTCGCCCCCTCCGTCCCGACGCCGCGCCTGAGGTCGCAGACCACGCATCGCCGGTCTTCTTCGTCCTCTGCGCCACCAGCAGCGCTAATCGCTGCTCCGCTCGCCACCTCGTTCCTGCATGCCGCGCTCGAGCTCCCCGGCTTGCCACGCCACCCTCGCCCTCGCCACCAATGCAGCCTCTCCTCGAGCAGCGAGCTCACGGCCACGCCCCCCGTCCCGCTATACAGGCCAGAGCCTCCGCACTTCCCCCCCCCTCTCTCTCTCCCACTCGCGCGAGCAACCGAGTCCCTCGCCTCCCTTCCAGTGCCTCCCCAACCGCTTTCCTCACCATTCCCGAGCCAAATCGACCCCGCCGTTGCCGCGTTCTCCACCATCGGCGAGGTAACCCGAACTCCTTTCCCAAGCATCCAACCTCTTCTTCTCTCCCGAGCCTCCCCATCCTTCTCTAGAGTGCCCCCGAGCTCCTCTTCTTCTTCTTCCCGAAGCATCGGCGACTTCACCGTCGCCGCCCTCGTCCCCGGCAGAGTAGACCCGAGGCCCTCGCCGTTGCCGAGCGCCTCTTCCACGGGAACCCCACCCATTTTCTTCAAAAATGGATCCTCGGACTCCCATGGATGCTTCCCGAGCCACTCCCCTTCCCTCCCGAGCCCGACAACTCCGCCGTCATCGCCTTCTCCTCCGGCGAGCTAAACGGCCACTCCCCTCCGTTGCCAGCCCAAATCCCCACGGGAGCAACTCCCACTTTCTTCAAAAATGGGACCGCCACATCTCCTAGATGCTTCTGGACCTACCAATTTTTACTCCGGCGAGCCCCCGGACTAATTCTTCCTCCCCACCGCTGGCAACCGCTCTCCTCTGTTTTCCCCTTTGGCCGCCGACGACCCGACCTCCTCTCCCTCGCAGGCCTCGGCCTTTCCCATCCCGAGCCGCCACCTCCCTCCCGCAAAGGCCACGGCCTTTCCCCTCACAGGCCGACCTGGCCTTTTCTCTTGGGCCAGTGCCGAGCCCATCCTGGGCCGCTGCCTCCTCCCCGTGGCAGGCCAGCCCATTTCTTCTCGGGCCGGTTCCAGGCGACGCAGGCTGGCCCAATTCCATTTCTTTCTTTTTCTTTTTCTTTTTATTTCTTTTTCCTTAGCAGGCTGAGCCCATTATCAGCCCATTAACCAAACCCGATTGAGCCCATTAAAAATTAGATTTTCTTTTCTTTTATCTTTTATTCTATTGAGCCCTAAGCCCTAACCCAAGCCCAAGCTCAGCCTAGCCTAGGTCTAGCCCAACCCGAGGGCCCTAGTGGGCCCAATACCTTTGCGGGCTTGGGTCCGACCCGTCAGGCCCGAAACCCTAGAAACACTATTATATACCATTTCGATCGTCTCGACGACGCGGTCCCAGTTTTTCTACACCATTCCTCCAAATTCTCACTTTTCAACACCGACACCCACAAAATCCTCACACATCCTATATAATCCTACTCCCCTCCGAAACCCTAATCTACCCTCCGCCTCCTTTTACCCCTTTCAACACTCCGATTCTGACCACCCACCCCTTCTTATTTTCAACATTACTTTCATTTATTTTATATTTTGCTCCTAGCTCGCATTCGTCGAGCCCGGACTTATATGTGTGTGTTTGCTTGTTTGGATTTTCTTGCAACTAGGGAGCGATAGCAACAAACCGATGCTAGGACAGGATCCCGACGGTGAAGGACTTCACAAAGACATTGACCTGAACGACTTCGGTGCAGTAGGCAAGTCACATTCCTTTGTTCATGTTGAACCCACATGCCATGTTATTTACTGTACTACTAGTTTAGTTAATATTTTCTGCATGTTAATTTCTTACGTGCTATTTTCGAATGACATGATTGTGTAGTTAATACCTACCACCCCACAGCCCAGTTAACTTTTGTAGGCCATATTCACCTTGATAAACCTTAGGATGAAAATAAGTTATATCAGTGTCCTTCACCGGCGTTAGAGGATAGACTAGATAATAATCAGGGATATTGGTTACCCTAGTTTAAACTTGGAAGATGTGGTTTAATAAAGAGAAATTGCCGATGGTAGGGGACAGAGAAGATGGGGCCCTTCAAGTGTTGATCGTGCCGCCATACCCCTAGCCGTGGAGTAAAGATGATCGGGTGGATTGCTTTACTCGGGGCAGTTAAGGACAAGACCCTTGTGCTTAATGATGAACATAGAATCCGCTCAACCACATGTTCGACTCATCGAACCTTGCCCAGTGAAACTGCTCTACCTGTTGAACAACTACAAACTAGCTTGCCGTTCCACACCTTTGGACGCCTCGCAGAAGCGAAGGAGGTGATAGGCCATTTAATCGGAAAGGTCACAACTGGAACCCACTCAAATCCCAGATCGCATAGTTGACCTTGGTCCGTCGACTCCCAGGAGAGCGAGTGATAAAGTGTTCCTGGGTAGGGACTTCAAAAAATAGAGCAGATAAAAAGCCTTGTTATCTTACCACGATCAACACACCGACAGGAGTGTGTTATGCTCGAGTGACATTAAGAGGCATAGATATCATGTGGGTAAAGCAGAGCAACTCTGCAGAGTCAAATCAAATGGTATTCGAATACGTCGTGCTTCCGATCAAAGAAGCTGTGTTCAGGGGGTGATTCCTACTACAAGGCATAAGTCGATTTTGGTGATGATTAATTGAACTTTATGCCGACCCGGCAGGGTTACTAAAACTATGATGAGATGTAGTTGAAATGTTTTAAATGAAGAGATTTTAAATCACTAAGGCGGAGACTAGGACTATGCATCCACCAGATATTAAGCCGAACCTCCCTCCTTTGAAATCCAGTGCATGTAGTTAGTAGTACGCTTTCCCAATGTGGCTTGCTGAGTACGCCGTGTACTCATTACTGCACCAATCATAACAGACGCATAGTACAGCGACGAAGGACCATTCGATGAAGAATTCTTCGACGACAATGAATGCGAGTACTAGGTCTTATCCGCGCTCAAGGCGCCTGTGGTAGAGGCTCATTTCGGTTGTAATATAACCTTGGGCTCGAATGCCCCAGTCTAATGTAAACTTAACCGCTGCAAAGCTTATTTTGTCATTCTGTAATAAATTTTGATGTTTAAACGCTGTGCTGGTGATGTAACTGCTCTACCCTCGCAACTGAGAAACTCCTGGGCAGTTGCGGGCATCACGTCGCTGCCCCGAAATTTGGGGTCGTGATAGAGAGTATTCTAGTTTGTGTCTCCTATCCTCTAAAGAACCAGCAAATTATGAATAAGCAATGAAGGATAAGTGTTGGGCATGTGTTATGGAGGAAGAGATGATTTCTGTCGTAGCTACGGGACTAGGCAGTGTATTTGAGGCACCCCTGATCGGTTACGTCAACCTCCGGGAGTACCGAAGGAGTACGGGCAAGTGTGGTGTCCGTCAAGGAGGAGCGCGTGTTACTGCGACTGATGAGGTGAAATGTGAAACGCTCGCGTCGAGGATAAATGGAAACTCTCGTGTCGGGACGAAGTGAAAACTCTCGTATTGATTTCAGGAATTACAGTTTATATCTAAAAATCTAGATCCCCTCTCTCTCCCCCTGGGTCCTATTTATAGGGGTTGAGGGAGGGATGTGAGAGATTACAATTATGCCCCTCGAGCAGCAACAAACCTTCGAGGGCATTCTGGTCTTTTTACAAGAATCTTTATAGAGTATTCAAATACTCTAATATTCTAATACTTGCTACCATGACGACGTGTTATCCTTGGCGCCGGGACAAAATGCAACCCTGATGTCTGCTGGGACGGGGCGCAGCCCCGACATCCGCCGGGACAGAGCACGGCCTCGACATTGCCGGCGATGCCAGCGGAACGCGATGACGTCAGGCATAACGTGCCGACACGACGAGGGGGGTCTCAACGTCGTCAAGGAGAAGCCCGTCAGTTCGAGGTAGCACATTGTCCCGGCACGGCGACGGAGGTGTCGCTCACGCGCCGGCAAGTGGACGCTCTACGTCGTGGTGGAGCGTGCTCGGCACCGCGGTGGAGTTAAGGTTGTCCCGGCACGGCAACGGAGACGTCGCTCACGCGCCGGTGAGTGGACGCTCCACGGCGCGGTGGAGCGTGTTCGATGCCGCGGCAGAGTTAAGGTTGTCCGGGCACGGCAACGGAGATGTCGCTCACGCGCCGGTGAGTGGACGCTCTATGCCGCGGTGGAGCGTGCTCGACGCCGCGGTAGAGTTAAGGTTGTCTCGGCACGGAGACGGAGATGTTGCTCACGTGCCGGTGAGTGAACGCTCTACGCCGCGGTGGAGCGTGCTCGACGCCGCGGCGGAGTTAAGGTTGTCCCGGCACAGCGACGGAGACATCGCTCACGCGCCGGTGAGTGAACGCTCTACGCCACGGTGGAGCGTGCTCGACGCCGCCGCGGAGTTAAGGTTGTACCGGCAGGGTGACGGAGACATCGCTCTACGCCGCAGTGAAGCGTGCTCGACGCCACGGTAGAGATAAAGTTGTCCCGACACGGCGACGGAGACGTTGCTCACGCGGCGGTGAGGGGACTCTCTACCCCGTGTCGGAGCGTGTTCTACACAATGGTGGAGCCAATGTTATCCCGACACAGCGACGGAAACGTTGCTCACGTGGTGGTGAGGGGATTCTTTATGCCGCGGTGGAGCGTGCTCGACGCCGCGGTGGAGTTAAGGTTGTCCCGGCACAGCGACGGAGACATCGCTCACGTGCTGATGAGCGAATGCTCTACGCCGCAGTGGAGCGTGCTCGACGCCGCGGCAGAGATAAAGTTGTCGTGACACGGCGATGGAGACATTGCACACGTGGCGGTGAGGGGACTCTCTACCCAGTGTCGGAGCGTGTTCTACACAACGGTGGAGCCAATGTTATCCCGACACAGTGACGGAGACGTTGCTCATATGGCGGTGAGGGGATTCTCTACGCCGCGGTGGAGCGTGCTCTACGTCACGGGGGAGACAAAGTTGTCCCGACACGGCGACGGAGACGTTGCTCACGTGGCGGTGAGAGGACCCTCTACCCCGCGTCGGAGCGTGTTCTACAGCACGGTGGAGCCAATGTAATCCCGACACGGCGACAGAGACGTTGCTCACGTGGTGGTGAGGGGATTCTCTACGCCGCGGTGGATCGTGCTCTACGTCACGGGGGAGACAAGTTGTCCCGACACGGTGACGGAGACGTTGCTCACGTGGCGGTGAGGGGACCCTCTACCCCGCATCGGAGCGTGTTCTACACCACGGTGGAGCCAACGTAATCCCGACATAGCGACAGAGACATTGCTCACGTGGCGGTGAGGGGATTCAATACGCCGCGGTGGAGCGTGCTCTATGTCACGGGGGAGACAAAGTTGTCCCGACACGACGACGGAGACGTTGCTCACGTGGTGGTGAGGGGACCCTCTACCCCGCGTCGGAGTGTGTTCTACACCATGGTGGAGCCAATTTAATCCCGACACGGTGACGAAGACATCGCTCACGTGGCAGTGAGGGGATTCTCTACGTCGCGGTGGAGCGTGCTTTACGTCACGGGGGAGACAAAGTTGTCCCGACACGGCGACAGAGACGTTGCTCACGTTGCAGTGAGGGGACCCTCTACCCCGCGTCGGAGCGTGTTCTACACCACGGTGTAGCCAATGTAATCCTGACATAGCGACGGAGACGTTGCTCACGTGGTAGTGAGGGAATTCTCTACGCCGCGGTGGAGCGTGGTCTACGTCACGGGGAAGACAAAGTTGTCCCGACACGGCGACGGAGACGTTACTCACGTGGCGGTGAGGGGACCCTCTACCCCGTGTTGGAGCGTGTTCTACACCACGGTGGAGCCAATGTAATCCCAACACGGCGATGGAGATGTTGCTCACGTGGCGGTGAGGGGATTCTCTACGCCGCGATGGAGCGTGCTCTACGTCACGGGGGAGACAAAGTTGTCCCGACATGGCGACGGAGACGTTGCTCACAGTGGCGGTGAGGGGACTCTCTACCCCGCGTTGGAGCGTGTTCTACACCACGGTGGAGCCAATGTTATCCCGACACGGCGACGGAGACGTTGCTCACGTGGCGGTGAGGGGATTCTCTACGCCGCGGTGGAGCATGCTCTAGGTCACAAGGGCACAAAGTTGTCCCGACACAGCGACGGAGATGTTGCTCACGTGGCAGTGAGGGGACCCTCTACTCCACGTTGGAGCGTGTTCTACACCACGGTGGAGCTAAGATTGTCCTGGCACAGTGACGGAGATGTTGTTCACGTCGCGGTGGAGGGCAATGTTGACGACGAGCCCCTGGTGTTGCCAGGGGGCACAGAGGACGACGAGTCCGAGAGTGTGCGAGGGCGACATCGACGACGAGCCCCTATGCTTGTGTGCGCTGTCATGGAAGAGCAATCACACAAACAAAACAGAGGTTATGCGCATCACAGTTCCCCGACGGAATCCTAGTTGACATGACTTCTTGCCCGGTTCCCACAGACGGCGCCAACTGTCATAGCTACGGGACTAGGCAATGTACTTGAGGCACCCCCGATCGGTTATGTCGACGTCCGGGAGTACCGAAGGTGTACGGGCAAGTGTGGTGTCCTCGAGGAGGAGCGCGTGTTACTGCGACCGACGAGGTGAAATGTGAAACACTCGCGTTGAGGATAAATGGAAACTCTCGTGTCGGGGCGAAGTGAAAACTCTCGTATTGATTTCAGGAATTACAGTTTATATCCAAAAATCTAGATCCCCTCTCTCTCCCCCCGGGGTCCTATATATAGGGGTTGAGGGAGGGCTGTGAGAGATTACAATTATGCCCCTCGAGCAGCAACAAACCCTCGAGGGCATTCTGGTGTTTTTACAAGAATCTTTATAGAATATTCAAATACTCTAATATTCTAATACTTGCTACCATGATGATGTGTTATCCTTGGCGCCGGGACAAAACGTAGCCCTGATGTCTGCTGGGATGGGGCACAGCCCCGACATCCGCCTGGACGGAGCACGGCCTCGACATTGCTGGCGATGCCAGCAGAACACGATGACGTCAGGCATAACATGCCGAACGACGAGGGGGGTCTCGACGTCGTCAAGGAGAAGCCCGTCAGTTAGGGGTAGCACGGGGACCCTTCCCCCAACAATTTCCATCTGAGAAAATGAGACGCCAATTAATCACAAGCAATTGGTCTGAAACGGGTTTTGTAAGTAAAGAAAGACTCAGTTGGAAAAAAATTTAAGCACAAAGCAAGATTAGTTGCAAAGTGATATGCTCAGCGTCGGGGGTGGATTTCTATGAGGTGTTTGCACCAGCAGCAAGGATGGAGACAGTAAAAATCCTTATTGCTCTAGCAGCACTAGAGCAATGGCAAGTTCACCATATGGATGTAAAATGAGAATTTCTAAATGGTGAGCTTGTAGAAGAAGTGTATGTTCAGCAACCACCTGGTTTTGTTGAAGGAGGTGATGATAGTAAAGTACTGAGACTGAGGAAAGATTTGTATGGTCTTAGGCGAGCTCCCAAAGCATGGAATTTCAAGTTAGATGATACACTAGTATCACTCGGCTTTGAAAAGAGCACAATGGAACATGCTGTGTACTGCATGACAAAGAATGGTGCAC
This sequence comes from Stipa capillata, assembly GCA_019208055.1. NCBI lineage: Eukaryota > Viridiplantae > Streptophyta > Magnoliopsida > Poales > Poaceae > Stipa > Stipa capillata. Next base: position 5,801 of record JAGXJF010005623.1, on the reverse strand, counting down.
TACTACTTATTGGTGTATATGTCGATGACTTGATTATTACTGGTTCAAGCATTGATGGCATAATCGAGTTCAAAAAGCAAATGAAGAGGTTTTTCAGCGTGAGTGATCTTGGTATTTTGAGCTACTATCTGGGAATTGAAGTACATCAAACTGCTAAGGGCATAACAATGTGTTGGTCTGGGTATGCGAGGAAGATACTTGAGCAAACTAGGATGAGTTGCTGCAATCCTTGTTAGACCCCACTGGAAAAAATCATTCTCAAGCTGAGCAAAGTGAGCACTGATCCGCAGTAAAGGCGATGGGGTACTGCAGTATAATAGGAAGTCTGCGGTATCTTGTGAATACTAGACCTGACATAGCGTATGAAGTTGGGATTGTTAGCCGATTCATGGAAACTCCAACACAGAACATTGTCGACGATCGGTAAACCGCCGATCTTACGGTATTCGTGGAACTGTGATACTTAGGGGTAGGGACCTCTAGGGCACAAGGCCAAGAGATCTAACGGCAAGGAAATGCCCTTTTTATACAGGTTTGGGCCTACCTCAGGATAATAACCCTACGTCATGTTCGTATATATTGATCAAAGAGTGTCTTTACAAGGGGTGTGTATGTTAGTGCTACCCTAGACCTAATCGAAGGCTATGTCGACTAGTTCCGCTGGGCTCGACTCCTTCGAGGTAGTGGGTCTTCTCGTGGGAATCGCTGGGGCTTCTGGAGGGCTTCAGGCTTTAGGCTTCTAAGATTTGTGCGACCTATCTTCCCCTATGGGATTGCTGATCCTTTTCTAGGGGGCTCCTTGAGTCGTACCGGACTTGGACTTAGGCCCGAGTAGGACTCTGGCTTCCTTAAACATCGGAATTGACTTCCTAATTTAAGGGGTATCCTCCCTCCTTACGGGGGGTTACCTTATCTCCTGGGATCTTTACCAGACACGTATTGTACTCCGATAATCCAGGGAATCGTATACGGATACCTCCTCATATACGGGATACTATACTATCCATCGTCAAGCCCCCCATCAGTATGTGAAGTGAGGTCATGATTGTTCTGTAAGAATTCTGCCCTTGTTGAGAAACAACTTCGAGTAGGCGAAATCGAGTACTTTATTGATAACGTCCCCGAGTAGGAACTATCTCTACCGGGTAGCCGTAATGTCCTAGTCAGAGTAAACCTCCGAGTAATCCAAGGCATTTTCTAGGCTAGCTCGCCCGAGAACCATTTTTTGATTTAATCTGATCCGTTGATCACGGACACGCGTTCGCCTGGTAGATTTCTGGGAAACTGAACCGTCGTGGTGGAATTTTGGCGTGGTGATGAAGAATCTTTCATTTTTCTGCGCTACTGTTCGGCTGACGTTAGCCTAGACATCACGCACTCGTCGGGGTCGTGGATTTGTCAGACCCTCGTTTCCCACGCACAACGTCTCGTATGCAGGAAAAGCAACTATCCGCATTAAATGCAATGGAACAGATCGTGCCGTTAACCACACTCCGGTTAGGCAAAAATTGAGTCTTTTAAGAGACCGAGAATTGGGGTTTTGCCCACATTGCTCTCTGTCTCCCAACATTCTCATCTTCTTCCCTGCACCCCTGCTCTCAAACCTCTGCCTCGCCGCCGCCGATCATCATCAACGACCATGGGCAAGAAAAGCGCAGCGAAGAAGTCCCCCGAGACCCAGAGGTCGGCGGAGGACCCTTCGGGAGGACCCGTATCCGTCATCCCCGAGTTCGAGCCCTCGGTGATGGATTCTGCCGTCCTCAAGAAACTTGTGGCGAAGAAGGTCATCCTCCCGGGGGTATTCGTACCTCACCGGGGGGCCTTGAAGGAGACGGTCCGGAGTCCGGACACGACTTGGACCGTCGTTTTCGCAGACTTCTTCAGGTGTGGATTCCAGTTCCCACCTTCTCATTTCTTCCTCCTGGTGCTCTAGTTCTACGGGCTCGAGTTGATTCACCTCAACCCGAACTCGGTCCCAATGCTGGCGGTCTTCGCACACCTGTGCGAGGCATACCTCAGCATCAGGCTGAGCCTGGAACTCTGGAGGTACTACTACAACCTCCGCCGGATGAAGGTCAGCGGCGGAGGCGTCGTTGGTGGCGACGGATTCCGACGCCTACATCTCCTCCTCCTGGAAGTCATTGTGGTCGGGCTGGCACTCGAGATGGTTCTACTGCCAGCCCCCACTCTCCTCCAGGGTCCACTATCGTGGCCTGGCACCTCTTCCGAACAAGAGCTGGTCGGAGGCCCCGAAGGAAACCAGGTGACTCAAGGCCCTCGTTGGCGACATCACCAACCTGGCCGACAGAGGCTTGTCAACGTGGGATGTCACCGAGGACTTCCTTCGGTGCCGGATCAGCCCTCTCCAGTCGAGGGTCACGCCCGCTTGGGTGATCCCGGAGGGCAAAGCCCAGACAAGGGACTTCGACACTGGTGAGTATCCGAACCTCTCCGTGTCATTCGCGGTCAGAAACTTCTTGTCTTCTCACTCATTAGATCTCAATTGGTTGTGTAGATCTTTCCCCCGAGGAGCTTCAGAATAGGTTGAACAACCTATTCGAGCAATCTCCCCAAGGCGGGCGGACCGACGTGTCCTTGCCGATCCTGAAGCTCAGCTCCGATAACCAAAAGCAGATCCTTTTGGTGAGTTAATGGTTTCTGCATTGTCTAGTCGTGGTTCGTCCGAGTAGCGCTTCTAACACTATCCGGGTTTTTTCTTTTTGCAGCGAGTAGGCCGCGGGGCTCCTGACTCAGAGGCTGAGCGGGCTAGCGCCCCCGTTCAGAATGAAGAGGTCGAGGTCCTCGGTGCGATCCCTTCGATCCTAAGGGTTGAAGGTCCGTCTGAGGCCGAGGCGGCAGTGGAGACTACCCAAGCGAAGCCTCCTACTCGGGCCCCTTCTCCTCCACTAAGCTCCCAACCTCAGGTGCAAATTCATGCTTGACTAGCTTTTCCCTTTGATTTTTTATGATCTAGGATGACGGGAGTGAGTTGTCGAGATACAGGACATGAGCGATCCCCGTCCGGAGGAGTTGGCGTCTTCCGCCCTGCCAATCCGCACGGAGGAGGTCGCGCCGATCGTGAGCCCTCCTGCGGACAAGGGAAAGTCATCGCTGGTGCCTACCGAGAAGCGGAGCTCGGAAGTGCCAGCGAAAGGGGCCTCACCCTCGGCGAAACGCCCGCGGTAAGTCTTCTTTTTAGTCCTTTTCAAAATCTTCCTTCCTTTATCCCATGAAGGTTGATGAGCTGCTTTTTCCGACTAGGGTGACCATCCGTCCGACCAGAACCGCAACTTGGGCCATGCAGAGACGCGGCCCCCAGCGGCGAGACTGGTGCAGCCCTCGGTCATATAGACTGAGCTCCCCGCGCCGGAGGTGTCGGCGCCCGAGGACGACGACATCTACTCCTAGCTACAGGTAATCCAAGGAGTCAGTAATCAAATGTCAATGTACTCGGTACTAACCTTGTTGTTTTGACAGCGCATCCTTCCTCGGATTCCTCCACTCCAGAAGGCGAAAGCCGAGCTGGAGGCACACTGGGCGGAGAACGCGCAGCTGAAGAAGCGCCTCGAGGAGTCCGGGAGATGGCGGGCGTAGAACGAGAAGCTGGAGAAGTGCCTCGAGGAGTCCGAGAGGTGGCGGGCGGAGAGCGAGGCCGAGCTCTGGGATGTGAAGGTCTGCCTCTTAGAGGCAGAGTCTTCGCTGAGCCGGAGCCAAGCCTACACGGGGAAACTAGAGAGGGACCTCGACCACACCCTTTGCACGCTCGAGAGAACGCTCGTAGAGGTCGGGGTCACCATCTTCCCCAGCCCTCTGCGGGCTATCCGGCTGGTGGAGCTGGTGGCGTCCATCTCTCACCTGAAGCCTGTCGTCGAGAAGCTCCTTGACGACGAGCTCAAGCAAGGTATGCGAGACGCCTTGGCCTTTGCCCTGGCCCTTCTCAAACGCCGGCACCCGGAACAGTCCTTGGAGGCCCTCGAAGCCGACCTGCTGGAGGATGAGGAAGAAAGACTTCTCGGCACTGTGCAGGGTGTTGTAGATGCCTTTGCGGACTGGGTTCAGGCACCCGGTCTGCCTGAATAACTATGTAATCAAACCATGATTAGTAACTGTGCATTAACCAGTGTGTTTTTGTTTTCTGAAAACCTGAACTCTTCTGCTCTGTGAATGTTCGTCGGACGCGAGAGTTTTCGTAGACTTAGTCGAACTTTGCGTCCCCTTCCCCTGACTTAGGCTTGCGAGTTGTGTTGTACGCCGCTGACTGCGATCGACCAGGCCTTAAGTCTAGTCGGATGGAGGGCTCAGTGGCTCCTCGTCATCAGTAAATGTGATAAGGAGTCTTCATACAGTCTATCATGGCCACAGCAACAACTCGTGTTCCCTTGTCGCTGGGATATTGGACGCAAATTAGTAAGTTCTACGTTTGCCCTGTTGGTGACAACATTGCACTCTATCCGCGATGCCTTCTGTTCAAAGTAGTCGAGGATGTAGATAAGCAGACGGGTTCTGTTGGCTTAGTCATACTCGCACCTTCTCTTCTTACTTTACTTATGGTCAGGGAACTTTGCTACGAAACCGAGGAGCTTAGTCGACCAGGCCTTAGGTCTGGTTAGGTGGGGGCTCAGTGGCTTTCCCTGTCACCTGCAGACGCGTTAAGGGGTCTTCCTCGCATCCCTGATGGTTGTAGCGCGGAGCCCTTTCCTTTTATGCTGGTCGAGTCATTAGTTACGTTTATGCGTAAGCCAGTTTTTGGTGCCACATACTTATCTAGCCCCCGACTGTCTTATTCGAGAAGTTTCTCGAATAAGCAGTCTGAAAAAATAAATATTAAACTAGGAAACTTGATATTATAAAACTATGAAGTAACTGAAGTATCGTTTACAAGCTATTGTAAGAAAAAACTTAGAAAACATCATCCCCTCCTCTCGAGTTGTCATAGGTTACTCCAGAGACTCTCGTGCTCTTGTCGTGATCTGCTATAGAAGCTTGTCAAGTGCGCATGCTGGGCGACGGCGCCCAGAGCGTCTTATCATCAGCTTCTTCGTAGCTTGATGACTTGAGGCTGGAGCTGGGGCAACCTGAGACAGACTGGCGATCGGAAGGGTGATGACTATGCGATCTTACCGAAGGTGCTTGGACTAGGAACTCTCCGCGGGGACTCGACTATCGCTTTACTGCTAACTAGAGCGACCTAGATCGGGCGACTTCTCCTGTGGAGCTATTGTACTGCTGAGGAGAAGGCCCTTTTTGCTCCGGCCCCGAACTAGTCGTAGGACCTGTTCTCTGACTTGGAGGGGGTGTTATCCGATGTTGTTGCTCGTAGTTGCGGTGGAGGTCTTGTTGATGAGGGGGTGCGCGTAGCGACGCTGGAGTCTGCTTCCCTGCTTGAGAGTTGATGCTTTTCTGCGAGGTCGAGGCTGTACTTGCCGCAGAGTAGTGCTTCTTGGGGGAGCTCTTTATCATGAGGACGCCCTTTGGGCCAGGCATCTTCATGCACTGGTAGGCGTAGTGCGTTGCTGCCATGAATTTGGCCAGAGTTGGGCACCCCAAGATAGCATTGTATGTTGTCTCGAAGTCGACTACATCGAACATGATTTTCTCTGTTCGGAAGTTCTCCGGTGTTCCAAAGGTAACCGGGAGTGTGACTTGCCCGATCGGCGTAGCCGACGAGCCTGGGACGATACCGTGGAACGCCTGTGTCACCGTCTGGACTGACGATCGTGGCACTTGCATGGTATCGAGGGCGTTGGCGAATAGGATGTTGAGAGAGCACCCTCCGTCTATTAGCACCCGGGCCACTCGGC